>JAWPHD010006767.1:0-139573 GCA_037043455.1 Cyrtodaria siliqua
GATTTGACGATAAACATGGCTGCCAGCGGCCATCTTTGTTTACATAGAGTTATATAATGAAAACTTGTAGCGACTACTCCTCTGAAACTACTTGATGGATTTTCATGAAACTTCACAGAAATGTTGCTCTTGATGTCTAATTGATCCTAGCAAAATTTCAGGTCGGCCGCGGAAATTCAAGATGGCCGCCATGGCTAAAAATAGATTTTCATGCAAGTTTGTAGCGACTACTTCTTGACAATCTAGCAGTGATATTGAAATCGGACTTTTTCTAAAATGATCAGCATGACATGATGTTGGTCCTTATCAAAAATCGTTTTGATTCGACGTTAAACGTGGCTGCCAGCTGCCATCTTTGTTTACATAGAGTTATATAATGAAAACTTGTAGCGACTACTCCTCTGAAACTACTTGACGGATTTTCATGAAACTTCACAAAAATGTTGCTCTTGATGTCTAATTGATCCTAGCAAAATTTCAGGACGGCCGGAAATTCAAGATGGCCGCCATGGCTAAAAATAGATTTTCAAAATACAAGTTTGTAGCGACTATTTCTTGAAAACTATAAGTGATATTGATATGGGACTTTTTCTAAAATGATCAGCATGACATGATGTTGATCCTTGTCGAAAATCGTTTTGATTCGACGTTAAACATGGCTGCCAGCGGCCATCTTTGTTTACATTGAGTTATATAGTAAAAACTTGTAGCGACTACTCCTCTGAAACTACTTGGCGGATTGTCATGAAACGTTACAGGAATGTTGCTCTTGATATCTAATTGATCCTAGAAAAATTTCAGGTCGGCCGGAAATTCAAGATGGCCGTCACAGCTAAAAATAGATTTTTAAAAAATAAGTTTGTAGCGACTACTTCTTGAAAACTATAAGTGATATTGATATGGGACTTTTTCTAAAATGATGAGCATGACATGATGTAGATCCTTGTGGAAAATTATTTTGATTCGACGTTAAACATGGCTGCCAGTGGCCATCTTTGGTTACATAGAGTTATATAGTAAAAACTTGTAGCGACTACTCCTCTGAAACTACTTGACGGATGTTCATGAAACTTCACAGGAATGTTGCTCTTGATGTCTAGTTTATCCTAGAAAAATTTCAGGTCGGCCGGAAATTCAAGATGGCCGCCACAGTTAAAAATAGATTTTTAAAAAATAAGTTTGTAGCGACTACTTCTTGAAAACTATAAGAGATATTGATATGGGACTTTTTCTAAAATGATCAGCATGACATGATGGTTATCCGAGTCGAACATTATTTTGATTCAATGTTAAACATGGCTGTCAGTGGCCATCTTTGTTTACATAGAGTTATATAATGAAAACTTGTAGCGACTACTCCTCTGAAACTACTTGACGGATTTTCATGAAACTTCACAGGAATGTTGCTCTTGATGTCTAATTGATCCTAGCAAAATTTCAGGTCGGCCGGAAATTCAAGATGGCCTCCACAGCTAAAAATAGATTTTCAAAAAAACAGTTTGTAGCGACTACTTCCTGAAATCAAAATCGATCAGTAGAGCTTCAAGGTCATTGACCTCTTGTTTTTACATATTTCTGTGTTGCTTTTGTCAATTCTTACACATGTTGCCCCCTCCCCCCACCCCACTGCCTCCCCTCCACCCACCCCACTCCCACACTGGACTGGAATATTTTTATTGAATGTTTATTGTTTTTTACATATATCTATGTCGTTTTGGTAAATTCTTACACATAGCTTTTTTTTACACCCCCCCCCCCCCCCCCCCCCCCCCCCCCCCCCCCCACACACACACACACACACACACACTGAAAACTCGAAAAAAAATATATATTTTATTTTACATATTTCTGTGTAGTTTTGCTCAATTCTTACACATAGCTATGTTGCCCCCAACCCCACCCCACATTGTTTTAGCCTTGTTTTCTGATGGTATATACTAGCTATATCATTTATTATTCTCGGAAAAATCGAATAGTCAAGCTTTTTTTTACCCTCCACCCCACTCCCTGCCTCCCCACTCACCCCCCCCCCCCCCCCCCCCCCCCCACAAATATATATATTTATTTTTTTACAAATGTTTGTGTTGTTTTGGTGAATTCTTACATAGCTTCTTACACATATATGTTGCCCTCACCACCCCCACCCCACACCCCACCCACACTGAAAACTCGATTTTTTTTTTTACATATTTCTGTGTAGTTTTGCTCAATTCTTACACATAGCTATGTTGCCCCCAACCCCACCCCACATTGTTTTAGCCTTGTTTTCTGATGGTATATACTAGCTATATCATTTATTATTCTCGGAAAAATCGAATAGTCGAGCTGCGCTGTTCTCTGACAGCTCTTGTTTTATTTAAGTTTCTCATTTCATTGTTTCATTTGTTTAATTACTTTTTTTTTTCTACTTTTTTTAACGCCTTTTTGGATTTGACGAAACTTAGCAGGAAGCATTGGTACGATTTCATATTGTGCCTGTTGCGTTTTTTTCAGGTTCGTTGGAGTTACAGCCCTTTGACAGTTTTTACCCCTTAGGGCCTCAGGCCCTCTTGTTTTTGCAATGTTTTAAAAGTAGTACTGATGGGAATTTCGTGATGACAACCCTTGATATAAGAGCCGTTAAAGCCAGTAGAGTGTCCACAGGCCCTCTTGGGCCTTTTTTTTTTTTAAATTCCAAAGACATATTTTCATCCAATAGAATCTTCCGAAATTGGAATCATCCATCATTTATTTTGATATCGGACTAATATTTAACCTTTAAAATTTCAAACACACATAATATTTGCAAGACTTATTTCCTGGGAGAAATGCACTTTGGAAAAAGCAGACATTATATGTCGATTGCCAATATGGCGGATACTTTTTTTTGTATATTCCGCGGAAGTGGGTCGAGGTCAAATGCCTTGATATACTATTATTCAATCGATTTTGAATAAATGTTTTCATAATAGGTAAATTATAACTTTTATCTTGTGATTTATATAGTTTTTAGAGTTAAGAGTTTAGTTGTCGACCGTTTCCGTCGTTAACTTTTGTCTCGCTAAGACGATAGGGCCTTCATTTTTCGTTTGATCTTTACCAGATTGTTAATATCAATGAAATCTCGCACAAGTTCGTAAACCAGCCAGATCGGACCAGTAGCAGCGGAGTTATGGCCCTTGATTTAGTTAAAAATGCTATATTGCTATATTTTTGCCTCAACAAGACGCTAGGGCCTTCATTTTTCATCCTATCTTTACCAAACTTTAACAGATTGTTAATATTAATGAAAGCTCGGACAAGTTCGAAAACCAGCCATATCGGACCAGTACCAGAAGAGTTCTAGCCCTTGATTTAGTTAAAAATGCTATATTTTGCCTCTTGACGATTGGGCCTTCATTTTTCATCTGATCTTTACCAACCTTTATCAGATTGTTAATGTCAATGAAAGCTTGGACAAGTTCGAAAACCAGCCAGATCAGACCAGTAACAGATGAGTTATGGCCCTTGATTTCGTTAAAAATGCTATAATTTGCCTCGTTAGGGCCTTCATTTTGCATCGGATCTTTTCCAAACTTTACCAGATTTTCTTTTTTTATATTATTAATTTTTATATAGATTTTTTTTCAAATGTTTCTTTTTTTCTTTTCCTTTTTTTCTATTGGCCAAGTTCGAAAACGAGCCAGATCAGACCAGTAACAGAGGGATCCTCTTGGGCCTCTTGTTATGAAATTTCATTCATAGAAGAAATGGGACTAATTAAAAAATACCCATGCCAGACTAGACACAGCAGACTTATTGCCCATGATTTACCAAGTGAGCGATCTAAAGCCATCCTAGCCCTTTTGTTTTTGAAATGTTTTAAAAGTTCTGATTGGAATTTTATGTCGACAATCCTTGAACAAGAGCCGTTTTAGCTAGTAGAGCGTCCACAGGCCCTCTTTTCTTTTTTTTTTATGCCCCCACCACCAAATGGTGAGGGGGCATATTATAGCGTAAGCCATGTCCGTCCATCCGGAAAGTTTGTGCGTCTATCTCCTACCACACTTTTCAACCGATTGCTTCCAAACTTTACAGGATGCTTACGGTATTACCGGAGTTGTGCCTCTTTTTCATAAAATTTTACGTGAAAATATCTGGTGTCCATCTTCTCCCACACTTTTTAGCCAATTGCTTCGAAATTTTACACGATGCATACCTATGATGTCAAAATGTGCATATCGTTTCAGCATCAAAATCTACCCAGTATTTCCAGAGTTATGTTAAATTTTACGTTTTATACCAATCGTTTTCAGTGGGGAAATCCGGACACATTTCTAGTTTTTGTTTTGCATTGAATTTGTTTTACAAACTTGAAAGAAAATTTAGACTTTTCTGAACACATTGAAACAAGAGGGCCTGTGGACGCTCCACTGGCTAATATGGCTCTTATAACATCAATGAAGCGAGTGACTATCGTCTTAAAGAGGCAAAATATAGCATTTTTAATTAAATCAAGAGCCACAACTCTGCCATTACTGGTCTGATCTGGCTTGGTTTTCAAACTTGGCCAGTAGAGAAAATAAAAAAAAAAAAAAAAAAAATTAAACAAGAGGCCCAAGAGGGCCTGTGAACGCTCTACTGGCTGTTATACCATTGATGAATCGAGTCGTACTACATGGTGTCTAGAGTGTACACAAGGTTTTTCAAGTATTTGACCTAGTGACCTAGTTTTTGACCCCATGGGACCCATTTTCGAACTTGACCAAAATATAATTAAGACAACATTTCGACAAAGTTTCATCAAGATCGGGTCAGAAATATGGCCTCTAGAGTGTACTAGTGACCTAGTTTTTGACCCTGTGTGACCCATTTTCGAACTTTAGCAAGCTATAATTGAGACAAATATTCTGACAAAATTGCATCAAGATCGGGTCAAAAATATGGCCTCTAGAGTGTACACACGGTTTTTCCAAAGTTTGACCTAGTGACCTAGTTTTTAACACCATGTGACCCATTTTTGAACTTGACCAAGATATAATTAAGACAAACATTTTGACAAAGAGTGTACACAAGGTTTTTCCAATATTTGACCTAGTGACCTAGTTTTTAACCCCATGTGACCCATTTTCAAACTTGACCAAGATATAATTAAGACAAACATTCTGACAAAGTTGCATCAAGCTTGGGTCAAAAATATGGCCTCTAGAGTGTACACAAGGTTTTTCCAATATTTGACCTAGTTTTTAACTTCATGCGACCCATTTCCGAACTTGATCAAGATATAATTAAGATAAACAATTTGACAAAATTTCATCAAGATTGGGTAACAAATATGACCTCTAGAGTGTACACAAGTTTTTTCAAGTATTTGATCTAGTGACCTAGTTTTTGACCCCACATGACCCATTTTTGAACTTGACCGAGAGTTCATTGAGACAAACATTCTGACAAAGTTTCATCAAGAACGGGTCAAAAATATGGCCTCTAGAGTGTACACACGGTTTTTCCAAAGTTTGACCTAGTGACCTAGTTTTTAACACCATGTGACCCATTTTAGAACTTGACCAAGATATAATTAAAGGAGCCCTTTAATACCCTTATAACTTATATTTATTTGATAGATCTATTTGTATAAAAACTATTGATATATTTCTCACGATTAAAATCACAGCCGAAACACGTTATTATTACGTTTCCATATATCACACGGCACACCTTTACGGAAATCAACGGGAAAAAATCCGGAATATTACGAGTTTACACGAAGTCCAACTTCGGCGATGACGTCACACAGATGCCCAGATACAATCAACAATTACGATGTTTCAGTTTCTGAGAGTGTACTTTTTTTTTTCAAGCTGATTAAAATTATTGTATCTATTTTTTTTTTCTTCAATAAATGCTTATCTGATCTGATCATGATTTACATGATCAGATTATTGCTTGCTAATTTCATTAATGTCCTATAAATCAATTTTTTTTTAATAATTATAGTACATGAACCTCTAGGCCAAATTGTTTGAAACAGCCAGAACAAAGTCATTTTATGACACTGTGTATTCCGTAACAAGTGAAAGAAGGGTTTCATGATCCTAGCCATATCCTGTTATCACCTTTCTGTAACACAGTCAGTTAGTTTTATGACCCTGCATATTCAAGATTGAGTGACCAGTAAGGGTTTTATGGCATTTATGGTATTTCGCAGTACTTAGCCACTTTTACCCAGCTTATATGGCATCAGTTGTATTACCATACCTGTGTATTTCACCATCAGTGGTGGTGAATTCAGTGCTGTATGGAACAAAGCATAATTAGGCCAATATAACTTTATAAAGCTTCATTTATAAATATCTACACCAAAAAAGGGGTTATAACATTAGAAAATGAATGGCGGTGGGAATATAAACCTTATAATTAGACATAATATTATAATACTTAATAAAAGTATATATGTGGCTCATTACCTGCTCAAACAAATAGGGTAGATAAGTAAGGAGAATTATCGTTTTCTTCACTCACAGGTTTTTTTTACTGTTTTTATAGCCGAAATTCGGTCATATTCCCAATGCCAAAACATATCTTTTTTTCCCAATGAAGAGGAAATAATTCCCAATTTAAAAAATAAATAAAAAAACACTTTTTTTTTTAGAGTGCCAATCCAATGATTGGGATTCAAAAGCTTAAATAAATGCTTCTGTTTAGCTTGGTGTACAAAAAACAGTATTAAAGATATAATTATGAAAGGAATGCTTTACTTTATATTTTTCCGAATTTTATTAAAAATCGCGCTAAAATTCCCAATTTTATGAAAAATCGCGTTAAATTCCCAATTCCAGGGGTAAGGGTCATGTTCCCAAAATCATGAAAAAAGCCCTGACTCATTATTTTGTAACCTGATAAACAAACTTCAAACATTTATTTGTTGATATCATCATATATTACAGGATACAGAAATTTATATTTGGCATACAATGTTTGAGGTCAGCCCTTCAAAACGGGGTTTGTCAGAAACCGGAACATAATTTTACTGGGCCAGTTTTTTTATATAAATAATTAAAAAAAATAAAAAGATATTGGGGTAAATATGCGAGGTCTTATTAAAATGCCTGAAAAAAGGTAACACATGCTTTGAATTAGCAATACCTGTAGCCCGATTTATTACTTATGATAAAAAAAGAGTATTCTGGAGAAGAACTTGGACAGAACATGGAATGGTGATATTTATATAACTCTTACCCTTAGACCTTCGAATGACAATTATGCGATCAATGTGTACATTTGTCTAATTCCCACTGTGTATGCCTGCCGCCGCCTCAGTGGGGTAAAACGTTGATAGGCGCATAATAAGTGATATGTTAATAAACACAAACAACAAAGACAAACTATGAAAGTATGCAATCAGTTAGTCTCATTTATTTGACATCTTGGTTTGTTACAAAAGGACGTTTGCATATGCACCATGTGACTGGCGTTTGACCAAAAAACGTGTGGACAATTTCAGACCGTGTGTAAACGTTTCTTGTAAGACGTCACTACACTGACACCTGTATTTTTGCCGTTCAAACAGTGCATAGTAGCTAGATAATAGATTTAAACTAATGTATTTCATATCTTTTTTTTTTTATTATTAACATTGTAGTGTGAAATGTATAACAAATGATCATTTTAGGTAAGATGTACATTTATAAAAATCAGTGTATCAGTTTATGTCTAGGGCAGAGAAACTCTACGGAAAATCCACACATTAAAAAGTCAAACGCGTATGCACGTCGGAGGACGGTTCATTTCAAAAATCGTCTTGCCGTTCGTAGACATGTTTTTAGATCAGAGAAAACGTAAAGCCACCGCTTCATGTTATACTATAGGAGAGCAAATCCCAGAACTTCTGTGATGCAACAAGCTTTTCTCAGAAATGAGTCTGCAATCAATAAACAATTTCATCCCTATGTATTTCATACTTTCAGTGACAGTTGCCTTTAATACTTCAAGAAAGTATGATCTAAGTTATCTCAATAAAATATTGAGAACCTGTCTGTGTTGTCAATCTGTCAGATATGGCGCGGTACTTTGTGTGACGTCACACACCGGAAATCAGCGGAAATAAACCCGAGGCGAATACGGATATTGTATCGGTCAACAGGTGATTTTTTACCTGGCGATAAAAAGCACGGAAAGCGATATATCACCAAAAAATTAGTTGCAATGTGTTTATATAGTGTTCAGTAACAAATATAAACAAGAAACAAGAGGTATAAAAGGGCTCCTTTAAGACAAACATTTTGACAAAGAGTGTACACACGGTTTTTCCAATATTTGACCTAGTGACCTAGTTTTTAACCCCATGTGACCCATTTTCAAACCTGACCAAGATATAATTAAGACAAACATTCTGACAAAGTTGCATCAAGCTCGGGTCAAAAATATGGCCTCTTAGTGTGTACACAAGGTTTTTCCAATATTTGACCTAGTGACCTAGTTTTTGACCCCACATGACCCATTTTCGAACTTGACCGAGATTTAATTGAGACAAACATTCTGACAAAGTTTCATGATGATTGCATCAGAAATATGGCCTCTAGAGTGAACACAAGCAAAAGTTAACGGACGACGGACGGACGGACAGACGGACGACGGAAGACGGACAACACACCATCCCATAAGCTCTGCTGGCCCTTGGCCAGTAGAGCTAAAAAAAAGAAAAAAAATCTGGTAAAGATCAGATAAAAAATGAAGGCCCTATTGCCTTAACAAGGGAAAATATAGTATATTTAACAAAATCAAGTGCCATAACTCTGCTGTTATTTTCGAACTTTTCCGAGCTTTTATTCACATTAACAATCTGGTAAAATTTGGTAAAGATCGGATGAAAAATGAAGGCCTATCGTCTTAACGAGGCAAAATATAGCATTTGTAACTAAATCAAGGCCATAACTCCGCCATTACCGGTCCGATCTGGTTGGTTTTCGAACTTATCCGAGCTTTTATTGACACTAACAATCTGGTAAAGTTTGGTAAAGATCGGATGAAAAATGGAGGCCCTATCGTCTTAACGAGGCAAAATATAGCAATTTTTAACTTAATCAAGGGCCATAACTCTGCTGTTACTGGTCCGATTTGGCTGGTTTTCAAGCTTGTCCGAGCTTTCATTGACATTAACAATCTGGTAAAGTTTGGTAAAGATCAGATGAAAAATGAAGGCCCTATGGTCTTGAGACAAAAGTTAACGACAGGCAACTCGGCATCCCATAAGCTCTGCTGGCCGAATCTGCTGGCCTTCGGCCATTAGAGCTAAAAATCCATGCTTATGCAAGTTTCATTAACATAGTCCTATTAATTATTGAACATAAATCATGACAAATTTTCTGGATCTGGTGAAAAAAGAACAGTTAATATACGTGTGTTATCCTTCCATGCTGTTTCAGGTACCAGTATAGGTCATAAAGAAAGGTCAACAACACTTATGTTTCATATAAATTTTAGTTGGTATTTTTTATTTTGAAGATATAATCCACACAATTGCTCACCAATTCATCTACCAGACTACATGCCACAAAGCTTCTATCACAAACATGATGTTGTACAAGCGAACCATCACAGCCTTGGAGCATTATTAAACATTAAGCTGAGCTAGTATATATGGCAAATTTACAGACGATGGAATTTCTATTTCAAAAGCAAAAAATATATATAGTGACTGTAAATCAAACTCAAAAATCATGACTAGAAATCACACAAATCCACCCATCACAACAGAGAGGGTTTGTTGGACATAAAATAGTAAAAAACAACAACAGAAGTTTAAGAATTAAAACAAGTAAAAGAGACATTAAAATTTAAATGTAAATAGAGTCGGAGATGAAAATAGGACAATAGAAACAAGCGAAGGAACAATTGGAAGTTATTGAAAGAAAAAACATTGAAGGAAAACAACAAAACATACTATCATGTCTAGAAATCACACAAATCCACCCATCACAACAGAGAGGGTTTGTCAAAGAAAACAAGTTTAAGAATTAATTTAAAATGTTCATAGAGTCGGAGATGAAAATAGAACTACATAAACAGTCGAAGGAACAACTGGAAGTTATTGAAAGAAAAAACATTGAAGGAAAACAACAAAACTTACTGATAAATAAAAAGGAAGCCAAAACAGTGACTTAATTTGATTCAACATACAAAAAAGATGTTTAAATAGAGTGTTTTCTGTTAAGCATTACAATTTGTGGTTTCTAAAAAAAAAGGGTGGTAAAATTTCCAAGTGTTTCAATAACATTTTAATATATTAGAAACTATATTGGACAATACTGGAAAGTACATTTTAAAACAAATACAATTCACACAATACAAAATACGAGCCTTCTCCGACATATAAGCCTTTCTTATATATATATTTGTTTTATATTACTGTGATAGCTTATCACATTTGAAATATCAAAATCTTTAAAAGGGGCTTTTAACACATCCGAGAAGGCTCTGACAAATAAACAATTTCACAGCATGAAGGATATATACATCAAACCTCTAGATGACCAGCGAGCACAGTACATGTGTGACCTGCCAACATTTCACAATAGATTTAACTTGATGGACTACCCGCATCAACCAATACACATTTGAACGGTATACAAAACACCAAGAGGCTATTCTTGAAAAGCTAAAAAAAAAAAATACATTTTATGAACATTGGTTCATAATACTGTGTGGTTTGACTTGTGCAGAAAAGTTGTGGGTATGACTTTAAAATATTTATATTCAACTTTCTTAAACATTCATTCCAAGTATCGGTACTATACAATTTCTCTGTACAATCTCCCATGCTATGGGGATGTAACACAACAGCTGGATTTCATTTTAAACACATTTTACCCATTAAATAATAAATGTTACCTTTGCAGTTATTTCATACATATGCTCGAGATCAGTCATAGAAATTACACCTCTAAGCATCCCATATGGTACATATGCTTGTACATATGCTCGAGATTAGTCCTACAAATTACACCTCTCAGCATCCCATATTGTCTTTCGCACCAATAAACACCTTGGCATTGCATAAATAGGGGTAATAAAACTAGCAATTGTTACAGAATCATTGCCAGGCCTCCACACTGTGGCCTACACTGACCGGCCACTTGACCATGACCTTCACTGATACGGCCACCAGACCGTAGCCTACGCTAATGCGGTCACAAAGACCGTGGACTACACTGACGCGGCCACAAAGACTGGACTTCACCGACGGGCCACATGACCATGACCTACAAGGTAACCTAAGCCGACGCGGCCACAAAGACCGTGGCCTACACTGACGAGGTCACAAGGACCGTGGACTACACTGGATCATCAAGAGGTGAATCTTTGGCAACAATGGCAGGCACTGAGTTTTACAGACTTTATCACTTAAAATAAAATCATAAAAAACTGGAGAAAATAACTTAAAAGGTAATTAAATAAACATAACTAATATACTACAACCATCAACATTGCTGATATACAGAACATAATATAAAATTATTTAAAACTAAGGCATATAGTGAAATAGATAGATAATAATATATGCAATTTAACACAAATCACAATTTTAAAATTTATATCCTATTTAAAATCATTTTTTTTGTTTATCTTTATTAAACAAAATCCTGAAAAACAATAAATCATTTTTTCTTTCTCACTTTTAAATATGTATGTCTGGAAGTCGTTATACATTTATCTATTTTCAAACAATTTTTATATTAAAGGGCTATGAAAAACTTGAAAAAAGCTGAATGCCATGAAAAATAAAGGAGATATAACCTATTGAAAATTTGCAAATAACATAAATGGAGGCAGCCATCTTTGAATGATGACATCATCGCGCCTTTTTACCACATATGGCATATTGACAAAATGTCTTTTAAAGCAAGAAAAACCCACTGCAAATGAAAAATAAGCATGCAATTTATACATTTTACATCTGTATATTTATTTGAATCGGATTGCAGTGATTTTCTTTGCTTTAAAAGACATTTTGTCATTATGCTATATATGGTAAAAAGGCGCGATGACATCATCGTTCAAAGATGGCCGCCTCCATTTATATTCTTTTCAAATTTTCAATAGGTCACATCGCCTTTATTTTTCATGACAATTTGATTATTCTTTCAGCTTTTTTAAAGTTTTTCCGAGTCCTTTCAAATAAATCGTGTTTGAAACTAGTGCATCCACACCTTTAAGACTAATATTCTAAATATTTAATCAGTATGAATAAATTCATACAAAATAAATGTCTGGGAAATTAAAGTAAGATGTATTTGATAATTGAATTGGGTTTTAAGGCACACCAACATATGAAAGGTTATATGGCGCCTAACAGGCATGAACATGCCAGGCTCATCCTCCATGTACATCAAGATAAAATATGGAAAATAGTTGCTGCAAATTCTATCATAGAAACTCCATTTACGCTGGAGCCATGTTTCTTATTTTCCTGCCACTGCTCTTTTGATGCGAGCGAGATGGCACCTGAAACAATGCAGGGATCATGATGAAGACCTTTAATGAACATAACCAAAAAATGATAAAATGAACATGAATTTAGGGGGATTCTACCCCTCTGCCTACCCATCCAAAGGGATCTGCAGTGGCCCTATTCTTTGCCCCGTGACCAAACGGGGAGCCCCGGGAACCACACGGGGCATATTTGATAAAAGTCTGCATTTAAATATTAATTTGACTTGATAGTCTTGGCAGCCATCTGTATAAATTCATACCGATGTGTTTCAAAAATTAAATCTAAAATGATCAAAACAAGTAGAGTTCTTTCTATCTGTAAGGTTAGATAGACGATGCACACTGCATGTTTGGTTAACTCGTCATTATTCTATATATAAACATAACTGTTTATTTTGATCTCGGCATCAAAAACAGTGCCAGAACAATCAAAGCAACATGTTTCCAGTCCGGGAGAACTGACAATGTCAAAACTATACAATTTATTATTTAAAGAGACACACCGCAATCTTAATTTTTCGGCATTACTAGCATTTGTCTAATCATCAATGTTACTTACAAGAATAGTATAAAGCAAACTGTTTTTGCACGTAAGGAACTATTGATAATATTGCACCAATAATATATCAAAACTGTAGTAGAACAAATATGAAAAAAAGGAAAACCTCAAACTTATATTTAATTATATGCAAGCAGGTTTCATGTCAACATGAAGCTAGATTAATACATTTTGAATGATTTGATAAAAATGCTAAGATTGCCGTGTGTCCCTTTAAAGGCACCTGCCAAATAATGCATATTCGTGTATTTCATAATCTATTGGCAGTAAATATATAACTTGTTCTAATAAGGCACTGTTTTAAACAATTGTATGTGGGAAGACCAGTCTAGTAACTCGTGCGTGTTTCATCATTATCTACTGATACTGCAAAATCCTCTTTGGAAGATTATGTACAAGTTTCCTGGGTAGAACCAGTACTAAGCTACATGGATTACATCGTCTTGCTCAATTTAAATAGGTCAGGATAAATAACATGGCCACAGCGAGGATCAAACTCACGACCTCTCGACCTAGAGTCGGACGCTTTACCACTGGACCATGCACTACTCGTCTCAGACATTATGAATTGATCAACTAATAACTTATTTTATGCATTTAACTACATATTTTAACTGCATGCAGATAAATATATACTCTGTAAAAAACGTTTTGGACCATGGCAGTGTTCGGACATGTACAATGACCACTGAACCATGACATTCGACCATAACCCTTATCTCAGTTGATAATTCACAATAGATCAACAATCAACAATAATTATCGTTTACAATGAAAGTTTGCAAAAAAAATAATAATCTTTTTATTGGTTACTCGAACGTGTCCGTAACTGTTACTTTTTATGGACTTTGCAACATTTTTTACAGACCCTTTGTGTGTTTGCGATATTTTTTTAAAATCAACTTGTTTGGAATTTAATGTTTCTGGTACCAAATTAACCGGGTAAGGTAGACCTTGGTTACTAAAAAAAGATACTTAAATTCTGTCCACTAGTTTTATTTTTATATGACTTTATTTACCCTGGTCCAACACTTTTTTACCGAGTATATGTGTTAAATACGCCCATATGCATTGTATATTACCACCACAATGCATAGGCTAAGACTCGTATAACAAGTATTCCGTAAATTTAAATTTGGCAGTTAGTTTCTTTAAAAGGAGTAGATCAGCATTTGATTTTTTTTTGTAAATTGTTCAAATACATTAGGTCTATAATAAATTTATAAAAATGAACTACCGTAAATGAACCACCAAAAGAAATTACTCTGAACATTTTAAAACAAACAAAACACAAAGAAGGTATTTTCTGACTGGTAGGTTAGCCATTTCAAACTCGGTGATAAAAAAAAAACCAATATATTGCAGCATGAACCTCATTTACAGATAACGCAGCAGTGAAGCAGACAGATATTTATTACTTAGAGATTCCTCTATGACCTAATAAGACGCGGTGTAATTCGTAATTATATCATTACACTTTATTATAGGAAACTGTTATGTTCCAACTATATCTGAACCATTTTAATTAAAGAGGCTCTACCTATATATTTTTGTCCACCAATTGATATAAACTTTACTTAATTATAAAGAGGACTATGAAAAAGGTAAATGGCAATAATTTCACCCCATGTAATATGCGTTTTGCAGGGGAAAAACAGGATTGAAAAGATCGGATTTTTGAAATTGTATTCGTAATTGTTTTAGACAAGCCGATTGCGGAGATTTTCCAATCTTATTCGTTTACAATCGGAACTGCCTCGTCGGATTGGCGAAGAGTTCCGATCGATTCGTTTACTATCGGAACTGCGCCGAATAGTTTGTAATCGCATTGCGCATGTCCGAAAAATCGTAAAAAATCGTAGTTCTCCGGCAGGAATAAACGGCAGGGCAGCATTTTATTCAAGATATTGTTTTGATCATAATTAATAATTTACAGAACTGGAATACGAACCATGTTTCTTCTTAGAATACTCATAAAATAGCTTTGTTTACATAAAAATGCAGTAATATTGAGTATTTAATATTTTACATTAAAAATCGCGTAGATATAGGTAGTGCCTCTTTAATTAAATTGGTCATTTCATATATCTTTTTTCCCTTTTTCTTTTTTAAATTCAGCACCAAAGCCCGATGTACTCCCTTTAATGTGCATGTAATGCAAACACTAAAGCAACCATAAGACTGTAGGTAGCAAAACTAAAAATTGTCTCAAAAATCACACAAAAATTATCATCATGCATGAATTATCTAGCAAATAAACACAATATATACAGATGATAGAGTAATCAAAACCTCCAATACAAAAGATGTATAAAGTGGAATATGGAAATATACTGTCTATCAAATTAGTAGAAACAATAATATACATTTCAAAAGTTTACCATAGAACTGGTCTCGTTACTTCTTATACATGACATATGTGTCGTAAGATGCCATGTTTATATAATTTTATAGACCCTATCTACCCAACCCATTATATTCACATGGGTTGTATCCTTTGGGTTCTTGGCCCTTGTAATATAAAATGTCAAAATTCTCTATACATTTGTATAAAAATCTCAATATATCGGTAAATGACTTTTCTGATAAAAATCTTATAAATGAGTTTCAAGACCATAAATTTACAAACAAATTCCCTTCTGACTTGGTCATACTGTGAAATATTACTCTACAGATTGCAAAGTTCTTTTAAAATGAAAATGATTTTCTGTATTTTTAGTACGTCATATTGACATACTACACGTTTATGGTTTGCTGTATTTATAGTATGTCATATGGTCATACTACATCACTGTATAGCATATCAACATACTGCATCACTGTATAGCACATCATATCAACATGCTACATCAGTGTATAGCACATCATATCAACATGCTACATCACTGTATAGCACATCATATCAACATACTACATCACTGTATAGCACATCATATCAACATGCTACATCACTGTATAGCACATCATATCAACATACTACATCACTGTATAGCACATCATATCGACATACTACATCACTGTATAGCACATCATATCGACATACTACATCACTGTATAGCACATCATATCAACATACTACATCACTGTATAGCACATCATATCAACATGCTACATCACTGTATAGCACATCATATCAACATACTACATCACTGTATAGCACATCATATCAACATGCTACATCACTGTATAGCACATCATATCAACATACTACCATACTACATCACTGTATAGTACGTCATATCCACATACTACATGCTTTTTTATGGAATGATCAAAAATGCTCCATTTTGTATTCATTAATTTTGTCAATTTGATGATGTACCCTCAAATTCTAAGAAGTTCGACAGGAACTTTTGTTCCTTTACAAAGACATATTCATCATGCATATCAAACGTCCAATTAAACTAGATGTATAATGATTGCTTATTGTTCGAAATATGATAGTCACGATATCAACAACTAATTCCCTAAGAAACTATAAATTTCATTCTCTCCAGTGATCGCATAGTTCAATGTGGAATTCCTGGTCCATTTAGCTAGTCGCCATATATTTTCTTCCACAAATATTTGATAATGAAGATTCAACAATATTTATACAAAACGAAACTTGTGTAGAAATGATTCATAGCATTTAGTTCTTCACATGGCACATAGGAGGGATTGCAAAAGTGAAAAGATGTAGTTATATACATTAACATAGAAACTATTACGCAAGAACAACAAGGGGGGTCGTATCACGCTTACAATTGGCGTGCGTGTAAAAAAGCAAATTAGCAACTCTATTTGCTTAAGTTTTAAGCAAAATGCCCCCCAAAATATAATACAAGGCACCTAGGGCGACTGCTAGTTGGAAACTTCTACCTTAAAATAATACACTTAAACTGAGTATTCTACTCAAAAGGTGAAAATAATTGCTTTTGTAGACAACATTTGGCATTTTGTCGTTCTTTTTTTCTTTTTTTTCTTTTATCTTTTTTGCCAACTATATGTTTAAAAATAAATAATTGGCTAGATTAAAATTGTTCATACACAATACAAAATACTGAGCACCCACTATTTCAAATAGTGTGTTGGTGCGCATTGCCTACGTCATTGGTTTATTACTTTTTTCATCAAACCATGTAAAAATCATCCTCGATATGGCAGACTGGTAAAAGAACATCTTGCCAACAATGACTGATTCAGTCGTTTCATATTTAATGTCAAACAAAAGACATTCCAGAGTATGAAACCGGCATCGAAAATAGCATGCATTGTAGATTTTGTTCAGAATTCTGGTACACCTATAATTATCAGCAAGCTGCACGCTGAAGGTTTTTTGTAAGCAATATAAATATTAGTTTATTACATTTCTATTGGTGAAGGACTAGAAATGATTGTGAATTTTCCAACTAACTCTGGAAAATGTTAACCCCGAAAGAAATTAACGATCTATTTACAGAGTATTTGAAATTTGGTCGAAACTAGTTTTAATTTGAAACGGATTCAAAATGATAAGATAAATGGGTGGTACCAGAAATTCTTTGTGTGCACATGATGGGACGAGCATTTTGTTTCACTTGATTGCCTTCACTCACTCGTAAAAAAACAACAACATATTTTCCACCTTGTGAAAGAATATACATGAGGACTTAACCCTTCTGTTAAATTTACATATATAATGCAATAATATTTATAGAAAGCGCCGATTATGTGATAATGTTTTAATACTGGCACGAATCCCCTGTAAATATGAAAACTAGTTCAATTTGCACATTCAAGTGGAGCTGCTTTCATCTGTACTATCTGGGCATGACAATTTGTTTACCCTTGTGTTCAAAATTACATTTTGCAAAATTAATTTTGAAATGCACACAAGTCTATTTATTGATGAAGTTCCCGCCATTCTCAATATAAAATATAAGAGTTTTACCCTACTTTGAGAAAACTATTTTAAAAGAGCATCCATTGTTTTGTTTTAATAAATCCATCATCAAAACCTCTACTCCTACTCTGGCATGTAAGATATATTGTCAGATATATATTCAGAGTAAATGCAACTGACATGTGACCTATGGTATTTAATATCTATGCTTGGCAGGGGTACAACTTATCACTTTTTAATATCAATTAGACATTGTATACATGCCAGAATATTCACTTCCAATAAAAGTCGACACCCATTGTATCAGAAAATATAACCTTTCGTAACATTTACCCAATGCCCTTCCATTTAAATTACAGAAGTTCTGAAAATACAACCCAAGACACCAGATAAATATCATGTTATTTCAGATGTTATCTCTTCTACAAGAACTAATTGATGCATTATCTTTTTATGATATTATTTTAGTGTACTTGGCTGTATGAAAATGCCATTTTTATCTCTTTTTTTTTTGACATTTTCAGTGTTCTGTCTCATTTTGTTTTCACAGGTCTCCTTTTATTTTCACATGTACTGCATTTTATTTCTGTATAAATGCAAGAATTTATACCACAATTTAAGGACTTTGCCTGTAAAACAGGCCATTAAATTCATTCATATAACTATGAATCAATATTATAATGTAAATTTTAACTACAAATATTTTTTGTGGCAAAACATTTCTAGTACAAATCGTTTATTCCAACAATAAAAATCATTCTCACAATTGCCAGTCTATTTTGTCCAAGCTGTTCCTAATCCATCCTCCTACAATAATTGTCAGTCTATTTTGTCCAAGCTGTTCCTAATCCATCCTCCTACAATAATAGCCAAGCATTTTACACTTGCCACACAAATGCTGCGGGTGCACCTTGCTCTGGTCCGAAACATCAAGTCCGTCAGGCTTCTCTAGAGGACGCTGTGACGAGATAAAATACTGCATTTAGAATTATGCCTGTCCCACATGCCTGTACAAATAGACACTTGTGATGCCTGTACAATAAAACAGTTGTGATGCCTGTACAGATAGGCAGATGTGATGCCTATACAAATAGACACTTGTGATGCCTGTACAATAAAGCAGTTGTGATGCCTATACAAATAGACAACTTGTGATGCCTGCCTATACAAATAGACACTTGTGGACACTTGTGATGCCTGTACAAATAGACACTTGTGATGCCTGTACAATAAAACAGTTGTGATGCCTGTACATATAGGCAGATGGGATGCCTATACAAATAGACACTTGTGATGCCTGTACAATAAAGCAGTTGTGATGCCTATTCAAATAGACACTTGTGTTGCCTGCCTATACAAATAGACACTTGTGGACACTTGTGATGCCTGTACAAATAGGCACTTGTGATGCCTGTACAATAAAACAGTTGTAATGCCTATATAAATAGGCAGTTGTGATGCCTGTACAATAAGACCGTTGTCATGCCTATACAAATAGACAGTTGTGCTGCCCATACAAATAGACACATTGTCATGCCTTGCTGCCTGTACAATAAGACAGTTGGCATGCCTATACAAATAGGCAATTGTGCTGCCTGTACATACATTAAGACAGTTGTCATGCCTGTACAATAAGACAGTTGTGATGCCTAGTAAGGCTAGTATACAAATAGGCAGTTGTGATGCCTATACAAATAGACAATTGTGATGCCTGTAGAATAAGACACTTGTGATGCCTATACAAATAGACAGCTGTGCTGCCCCTATAAATAGGCAGTTGTGATGCCTGTACAATACCACACTTGTGATGCCTATACAAATAGACAGTTGTGCTGCCCCTATAAATAGACAGTTGTGATGCCTATGCAAATAGGCACTTGTGATGCATGTTCAATACAACACTTGGGATGCCTATACAAATAAACAGTTTTGCGGACTATACAAATAGGCAGTTGTGATTCCTGTACAAATAGACAGTTGTGATACCTACACAAACAAACAGGCAGCTGTGATGTCTGCACAAATAGGTATTTGTGATGCCTATACAAATAGGCAGAAATAGCCAGTTGCGATGTCTATACAAATAGGCCATTGTGATGCCTGTACACAAAAATAGCCATTTGTGATTCCTGTACACATGGGCAGTTGTGACGTCTATTCAAATAGACATTTGTGATGTCTTTTCCACTAACCCTTTGTGATGCCTGTACAAATAAACAGCTGTGATGCCTGTACACAAAAATAGCCATTTGTGATGCCTATATACATAGGCAGTTGTGATGTCTATTCACATAGACAGTTGTGATGTCTTTTCCACTAACCCTTTGTGATGCCTGTACAAATAGCCAGTTGTGATGCCAGAAGGAATAGGCAGTTGTGATGTCTATACAAATAGGCAGTTGTGATGCTATGAAGAAATAGGCAAGGCAGTTGTGCTGCCTATATATTAATAGGCAGTACAACTGCTGCCTATACAAATAGGCATTTGTTCTGCCTGTACAAATAGGCAGTTGTGATGTCTATACAATTAGGCAGTTTTGATACCTATACAATTAGGCAGTTGTGATGCCTGAAGAAATAGGTTGTCATGATGCCTGTACAAATGGGCAGTTGTGAAGGCTGTACAAATAGACAGTTGTGATGAATGTATAAATAGACAGTTGTGAGGCCTGTACAAACAAGTCTCTTGTGATGCCTGTAAAAATAGCCAGTTATGATGCCTGTACAATAAGACAGTTGTGATGCCTATACAACTAGGCAGTTGTGATGTCTATAGAAATAGGTAGTTGTGATGCCATGATGTCAAATGGAGCACAAAGGTAATATGCACAACTAGGCTTGGCACTGAACATCCTTGCCAAGTTCCGTTGAAATTAGGCCAGGGGATCAGGAGAACTAGTCCTGACAAAGTCTTTAAAGGGACATAACTCTGCAAAAAATCATTCAACCAGAACACAGTGATGATATATGCAACTAGGCTTGGTAGTTTCGCCAGTGGTTAAGGAGAACAAGTCTCTGCCAAAAATCATTCAACCGGAACACGACGGTGATATGCATAACTAGGCTTGTTACTGATCATCCCTTAATTTTTTTTGCTGAAATCTGGCCAGGGGTTCAGGAGAACTAGTCCGGACAGTTTGTGTATTAAAACCTTTAAAGGGCCACAACACCAACAAAAATCACTCAACCGGAACATGGCGATGATCTGCACAACTAGGCTTGGTACTAATCATCTCTGCAAAGTTTCGTAACTCTGCCAAAAATCACTCAACCAGAACACAGCGTCAGTGGTTCAGGAGAACTAGTCCGGACAAAGTTTGTGACATAAAGACAACATGACATACAGACAACAGACGACAGACAGCACAAAAACAATTTGTCTCCCCTCCACAAAGTGAGACATAAACAGGCAGTTATGGTGCCTATTATAATAGACAGTTGTGATGCCTATGGAAACAGGGAAGCTGTGATGCCTAAATAAGTGGACAGTTGTGATGCCGATAGAGACAGATGCCTATTAAAATAGGCACATAAATAGGCAGTTGTGCTGCAAATGTAAATACAAATATATACAAATATATACAAATAGTCCAAATTGAAAGACTCAATATTGAATCACTGGGACAACAGTCACCTAATTCATATTTTTCTCAAGGTTGACAATACCTAACATACACAATTTATTTATTAAAGGGACACACAGCAATCTTGATATTTTTAAAACTCGCGGCATTCCCGTTCGTCTTTCCACACAAGTATTTGTTACATCATTAAATTACAGTAGCTATCCCACTAAAAACAGTCGAATGTTACAACACGTGTACACCGTGTCTAAACCTACCGACGACATGTATATAACACATGTTTTGAGAATCCGAACTCTATAGACACAATATAAATGGCTTTAACCAGCCAGACCAAACCCCAAAATTGAAGCTTGAATTAAGAGTTACCATATTCAATCACGGACCTTTCAAGAACCCGTGGAAAAAAACACACTTTTAATCAGCACATATATACCTTATTTTATGATCTGAACACCTGGACAGAGTTTTTTTCGTGTACTTTTGTTCTTATTTGGCAGGTTAGTTTCTTTAATTATAAGAACAGTATACAGCTTTTTTTTCTTCATATTGCTAATTGTTGATTATATTGCATCAATAATATATTTAGTCCTATGGTAGATTAATTAGATTGAATTGAATGTTGTTTAATGGCTCATCAACACAGTATCGGTTATTTAGAGCCGCCCCAGAGAGAGGGGAAGGATACAAAGGAGTCCGGGAACCTGCCCTACTCTTATTATCAAATAAATTTCTATGATTCTTCAACGTGCTCGGAGGATAGACCGAAACACAGGACTGCCCGGTTTACGTCCCCATCTGACAGGCGAGGCTAAGGGAAAGTGTCTTGCCCAAGAATAAGAAGAGATAATGAAATCTCAGCATTTTATTTAATTATTTGCAAGAAGGTTTAAAGTCAATATTTTATAGGCTTAATAAATTATTTAATGCTTGCTAAAAACTTGAAAGATTGCCATGTGTCCCTTTAACATACAATATTGATACAATGTGGTATGGCTGGTTACCTGTTTATGTGGGAAGACGTTGATGTGACACTTTATACACTCCTGGCCCATGTTTGCCCAGCTGTTGCCCGACATCCATTTCCTTTTACACTTGGGACACTTGTATTCCCCGAAACACCGCTTCTTGCCCTGGTAGGGAGTCAAACCTTCACCTTTGGGACGTGCCTGCAAGTTTCACAAAGTTGGCAAGTTAAACAAACATGGAATATGGAATAAATTTAATCATTCATTGCATATCCCGAAATTGTTATAATTATATAGAAAACAAGAAATGTCGTGCAGGTGCATATCCTCGGATATTTTATTGGTACGGCCAAATATATGATGAGCGGCGAGTTGATTTTTTTTTTTTGTAAGATCCCAAATCGTGCTTTTTTGCGTATATTTCAGGCCACTGGAGACTGAGTTTCAAACAAAATTATTTGCTTGACGGTTGAAAAAGCATAAGAAAACTATAAATACTGACACAACAATATTAACTAGTATATACTGTACTCATAATTATTTATCGCAGTTTTATTCGTTTTTAACTCTACTGGCCGAAGGCCAGCAGAGCTTATGGGATGCCGAGTTGTCCGTCGTCCGTTGTTAACTTTTGTCTCGTTAAGACGATAGTGCCTTCATTTTTCATCCGATCTTTACCAAACTTTAACAGGTTATTAATATCAATGAAAGCTCTGATCGGACAAGTAACAGCGGAGTTATGGCCCTTGATTTAGTTAAAAATGCTATATTGCTAAATTTTGCCTCGTTAAGACGATAAGAGCCTTCATTTTTCATCCTATCTTTACAAAACTTTACCACATTGTTAATATCAATGAAAGCACGGACAAGTTCGAAAACCAGCCATATCGGACTAGTATCAGCGGAGCTGTAGCCCTTGATTTAGTTAAAAATGCTATATTTTGCATCGTTAAAATGATAGGGGCTTCATTGTTCATCCGATCTTTACCAATCTTTATCAGATTGTTAATGTCATTGAAAGTTCGAACAAGTTTGAAAAACAGCCATATCGGACTAGTAACAGCGGAGTTATGGCCCTTGATTTAGTTAAAAATGCTATATTTTGCCTCGTTAAGACTATAGGGGCATCATTGTTCATCCCATCTTTTCCAAACTTTATCAGATTGTTAATATCAATGAAAGCTCGGACAAGTTCGAAAACCAGCCATATCGGACCAGTAACATTGGAGTTATGGCCCTTGATTTACTTCAAAATGCTATATTTTGCCTCGTTAAGACTATAGGGGCTTCATTGTTCATCCGATCTTTACCAAACTTTATCAGATGGTTAATATCAATGAAAGCTCGGACAAGTTCGAAAACCAGCCATATCGGACCAGTAACATCGGAGTTATGGCCCTTGATTTACTTCAAAATGATATATTTTGCCTCGTTAAGACGATAGGGCCTTCATTTTTCATCCGATCTTTACCAAACTTCATCAGATTGTTAATGTCTATGAAAGCTTGGTCAAGTTCGAAAACCAACCAGATCGGACTAGTAACAGCGGAGTTATGACCCTTGATTTTGTTAAAAATGCTATAATTTGCCTCGTCATACCTTTTGCCTCTGATCTTTGCCAAACTTTACCAGATTTTACGACTGTCTTTTTTATATTATTATTATTAATTTTATTTTAATAAAAAAAAAAAGGTTGTTTTTTTATTTAATTTTTTTTTTTTTAATTAATATTTTTTTTTTGTTGAAATTATTCCTTTTTTTAGGTCTATGTTGGACCAGTCGGACCAGTAACAGAGGACAAGCTTGAAAACCAGCCAAATCGGACCAGTAACAGCAAAGTTATGGCCCTTGATTTATATTTTGCCTCGTTAATACGGTATGGCCTTCATTTTTCATCTGATCTTTACCAAACATTACTAGATTCTTTAGTTATGGCCCTTGATTTAGTTAAAAAGCTGTTTTTGCCCGAAACTTTCAAAAAAACGTTAATGGCAGTCACTCGCTTCATTGATGTTATAAGAGCCGTGTTAGCCAGTAGAGCGTCCACAGGCCCTCTTGGGCCTCTTTTTATCAGTTTATTCTTCTATCCAATAATGTAGTCACATCATAATCTTCAGTACTGATACTGCAGGGCTAGAAATTAACATTTTTAAGTCTAGTAGTTGGGTAAAATCACTTGACCGAGGCTTCTCAAAATTTACTAGCCCAATATAATATTCAACAGAATTCAAGTTTCGCTGTCTTTATATGAGTTTTACCAATAGGCATGCATTTATTGAAACTTTGGAAATATCATGTTTTCAAAAGACCATTTAGGTTAGACAGTGCTGTCACTACACAATCTATCGATTTATAATTTATTTCTTATTTGAATAATTTTTGTTACTAGCCCATCGGACTACCCAGACACAAACATTTGCTAGCCCGGCAGCATTTTTGCTAGCCTTGGGCTACAGGACTAGTGCTAATTTCGAGCCCTGTAATGTCTCTTGTTCTATTAGTGTATCTGACAGTTAAAACTGCCGAAAATGCCAACTCGATTGCATTAAGAAGTAAATTTATTGGCAACGCATGTAAAGTTCATACTGTCAATAAGGCCAAACAAAAAAATAGGTGCGTTTCCTATTGCATGCTCTGAAAAAAATAGGGTCGGTAGGTAGGCTTTTTTTTTTTTGGAGCAAGATATTGTGAGATTCTACATGTATTTATCTCATAAACCCCGTACAAGTTGCTCTGTGATGTCGGTTTACCTCGAATTTTTTTTTTGGATTTTTTTTTTTCATAAAATGTTTTAGAGTCGGCCTTAAAAATAGGGTCGGTCGGGCCACCGGAAACACAGGTATTTTTTTGTTTGGCCTAAGGTCCTTGTGCACATGGATACGCATTAGACTGTTAAGCCTGGTAGCTTTTAATTCTTCTGAATTCTTCTGAAGCTAATAAATGACCTTTCGCTAGTGGCGTTTGTTGCGGGCATAACCAACACCAGTTGTAACAGTTTCAGAACTTTGTGAAGCCATTTATGCTCGCGCTCGGGCATAGACTTGAAGTAGCTTGTGATATCGGCTAGTACAATGTCTTCTGGTCTTTTATCCATTTCAAAATTAGCCGACAGGGTTTTCAACTGATGCCCTAGGTCTTGTTTATGAAAGTCATTTCCATAGAATTCAGTTACAGTGTCAAACTCGGTTTCATAGTTGGATCCTTTAGAGAAGTAGTTGTTGTGATTGCAAGTACAAGTTGAAGTCACTGCTATTATATAGATCAGTAATTGCATTGACTATGTTGTCAACTGCCTCGAAATATATCTGTCTGTAGTAGGTTTTAACAGAAAAGTGATATTCTTCTGCAGGATCCCCAATCTCATATCTGACAGGCATCTTGCGTCGTCGAGGGAGTTTTGTTTCCTCCACAGATTCAGGTGCAGCTTTATCCGTTACCTTCTCCCAGAACAAATCGAAATCAGATGTCATCGTAGCTATTGTCTTGATAGTCATCATCGAGATCGACTTTGCTTCAGCAGCAGACATATCTTTTGTCTGCGGAGTTGCACTCTGAGTCTCTCACAGAGTTAAGCCAAACAAGAACACGAACTTCATCATGTGTGACTCAACACCTCTTATACGAGATTTCATCTCCATTTTCTTTTACTTTCTCGATCGACCAATTCAAAAGTTCCATCAACGCTGCATAATTGTTAAGAATGCTTGCCATGGCTTTCACGATCCATCTAGTGGGACACATTGTTCTCAATTTGTAATTTGGATTTTCTCTGTCAGCAGCTGATGCCTTTCATATTGTTTCAAGTTTGTGGAGAATTTTTAACCAGTTTGGTTATTTCTAGACATCACCCATGACCTTTGACCCTTTGATGTTGAACATGCAAGGTTGATTAAGTGACCGTGACAATGACTGTACAATGCTCGTTTTTCTTGTTCCTTTATTCTGGCTTGTACTCCATTCTTTTGGTCAGACATGGCACCTGCCCCATCATATGTCCGACCTCTGCATTTCGACAGACTTATGTTCAACCTGATGAGGACATCTTTAATACAAGACCAATCAGGTCTTCATGAACCTCTAAATGTTTGTTTAGCCATCACTAACTACTGCTCCCTGTTGCTCATATCTGTCGTTTCATCGGCTAATATAGCAAAGTTGTCATATTCTCGAAAGTTGTCGGATAGTTCCCTTAAAAGTTAGGAGGACATAATGTTGAGCAGTATCGGTCTATCCTCCGAGCACGTTAAAGAACCATAGGAATCTATTCGATAATAAGAGTAGGGCAGGTTCCCGGATTCCTTTGTATCCTTCCCCTCTCTCTGGGGCGGCTCTAAATAACCCATACCATGTTGATGAGCCGTTAAACAACATTCAATTCAATTGTTGAGCAGTTCATTTTGAATCCCTGGCGAATCATATTTGTTCAGTTTCCGGCTTAACCCGACTCTCCAAACTCAAATGCCGGAAGTTGGTATTAAAACTGGAATTGGGCCAAGAAACTTTTATCTTAGTAACTTTGAAGCAAATGTTAGTTAAATAATGATAATGTATCAATATAGTGTTTACACGCAATATATTTTAAGAAATCTATAGAAATTTATTGGTACGTAGCTGTAGTACAATGGAATAGTCTCCCTGCCAATATATAAATGCTGCCAACCTTGAGTGCCTTCAAGCAAGCAGTATGCACTCTCTCTCATTCAATGCCGTAAATTCACACACTGTCATAAATTCATACACTGTCGTTTATCTTTTTAACAATCGTCTGCTCCTCATCGAACTTTTTAAAATGTAACAACTTTCATCTTTCACTCTCACTATACTATTCATTCTTTCTACAACCTATGATGTGTTGATGAGCTGTTAAACAACATTCAATTTTTTCTTTTATCATCTTTTATTACTCACACCCGCAAAGCGTGCACCACTACACCTGCACATAATCTTCACGCTTTGCACCACTGCACCTGCACACAATCTTCAGGAAAGGGCGATGCAGTATTAGTAGATAAGATAAATATAAAAATTTCCCAGCATGACCATAATATACACAAGCCTACCAAGTTTCAAAGCAACAAGCGAGGATAAATGCAATACAAAGTGATGTGTAATTCGTCAATTGTCTATTCATGCTTGCGAAACATCGGTGGTTTTACCCAGGTGCCCGCCCTTGCATGAAAATGGGGTCTTCCTCCACCAATGGAAGCTGGGAAGTCGCCATATGACCTAATTAGCTGCTGGTGCGACTATAAAATCCAATTCAGTTCAATTCCATACATGATACCTTCCAGGAGTCCTCCAGCATTTAAATATCAATTAATTGTTTAATGGACATCTCAGGTTATTTCAAGCTACCCCAAAGAGAGGGGAAGGATATCATCATAGTCCAGGGGTGTCATTAACTTTATAACTTTTTAAAATACTAGTAAAAGTACTCATAGTAGCCGGGTAGACCAGTCAAAGTAGCAGGGGGAAATCCCTGCCTCCCGCCTCTTAATGACACCCCTGGAAACATAGGAACTGGGAACCTGCCCTCCTTTCACTTATGATCACATAGGTTGTATTAGATTCCTATGGTATGTATTAAAACATGCTTCAGGGCTCGAAATTAGCACTAGTCCGGTAGCCCGAGGCTAGTGAAAATGCTGCTGGCCTACCAAATGTATTTGTCTGGGTAGTCCCGACAGGCTAGTAAAAAAATGTGTTCAAATAAGAAAAAGTTATAAATACATAGGTTGTGTTAAGCGACAGCACTTTCTTTACCTAACCATTTAAAACCCCGATTAATCTATAGGTTCAACAAATGCCTAGAAATCATTAATAACGATTGCCTCCGTAATCAAAATGAGAGTCTTTTGTAATTATGTTATCAAAATTTAATTGAGATGCTGTTCTGTTGTTGGATAACATTGCATACATTAAGAATAAATGTTACTATCACGGTGACCTTCAAAATGCATTTACCACTCCTGAAAAGAAACTAAAACTCAAAACAAAACTTTCTTTTGAATATGATATTAGGATTTTACCCAACTACTAGTCCGGCGTAACTAAAAAAGTTAATTAATAGCCCCGTGCTTGGAGGCTATTCCAGTACACAATACCACCTAGTTTACGTCCGGTCCCTATTTGGATGAGGTTAGGGGCCGCATCTTGCCAAAGAAACCCAGTGGCCCAATTACTGAATGAAGTCTTTCATAGCATCTTAAAACAATTATAAAATGTATCATATACTTCTGACCTGCGGACAGTCTTTGATGTAGTGCCCCTTTGTGAAACACAAATGACAAAGGTAGGTGGAAGGAGGCCTCTTGCTTGGCTTTGGTACAGACATACACAAGTCATTAAACTGGTCCGCCAGATCGTTGATACTCCCATATGGCGACGCCTGGAATGGGTTCTGAAATTAAACGTTAAATTGTCAAACAATTTACCCTCAATATGTTTTTTGTTTTTTTGTATGACGAAGTATATGTTAATAATAACTTGCATATCAATTCACTGCAAAGCAAAATCAATAGAAAAACATGAGCATAGACCCAAATAAGTATACATGTAGTAATAACTGGTAAAGAAAAAAGTGTGTTTTTTATAGTTTGTAACATCGCTGGGATTGCAATATATTTACATTTCAGTTGCTCAGGTGATGCATGTGATGTCCATTAATACATCAAGTTTTGATTATTGTATGCCTTGCATCACCTAGAACTGTCCAGTGCAGCCACCTAACTGTCCAGTGCAGCCACCTAACTGTTCAGTGCAGCCACCGTGTAGGCACCAAACTGTCCAATGCAGCCACCTAACAGTCCAGTGCAGCCACCTAACTGTTCAGTGCAGCCACCTAACTGTCCAGTGCAGCCACCAAACTGTCCAGTGCAGCCACCATGTAGGCACCTAACTGTCCAGTGTAGCCACTTAACTGTCCAGTGAAGCCACCTAACTGTCCAGTGCAGCCACCTAACTGTCCAGTGTAGCCACTTAACTGTCCAGTGTAGCCACCTAACTGTCCAGTGCAGCCACCTAACTGTCCAGTGTACCTAACTGTCCAGTGTAGCCACTTACCTGTCCAATGTAGCCACCTAACTGTCCAGTGTAGCCACCTAACTAGGCTTGTAGCCACCTAACTGTCCAGTGTAGTTCAATCTGTAACACGTTTGTCTTACCCGCAAATATAATTTTCGTGTGGGCTTTGAGTTCAATCCTTCGAAATACGTGGTACTCTATTTTACTTGTACCGCTATTGAATTGACACGTCGCCAGTACTAGATATCTCCGCACTTTTGTTGATGTCGATGTATACTGACAATAGCATAGTTGCACGTTCTTTATTATACAGTGACACATGCTGTTGTTTGTCGGAGGTATCGTTTTGGTTCGATTGGTTGAAATGGATAAATGATTGACATCTGGCGACATGTTTATTCCATCAAAACCAAACATCTTGTTCAGTTTAGTAAATAATCAATAATGGTAGTTATGTAATGTTTATCAACGTAATTGTTTCAAGCCCAGTAATCGACGTCATCAGCAGGTGCACGAGATGATCATCCATAACGAAGATTTGTCTCGACTCGGTAAGCAAACACACGCATTTCAGCTCTAATTCTCAGTACATAAAAATATAATTGTGCCTAAAGTATCGCAATCAATGGTAAAAGACTCGGTTAATATTCACTTCTGCTAATACTTTGCGAATTGAGAGCAGAATCAAAGAAAGTTAAAAATGAAAAAACTCTGCTGAGAATCATCTCGCTAAAATAACTTTCTTTGATTCTGCTCTCAATTCGCTAAGTATTTAGCAGAATATTAACCGAGTCTTTTTACCGATACTTTAGGCATAATTATATCTTTATAGACTGAGAATTAAAGCTGAAATGCGTGTGTTTACTTAGAAATCTTCGTTACGGATGATCATCTCGTGCACCTGCTGATGATGTCGATTACTGGGCTTGTATTTTGTGTTTGATAAGCTAAAGGTTAAGGCTAATGCGCATTAGCTTTAAAATAACAAGAAGTTTATACATGTTTTTCCACAATGCACATTAAACGTATTTTTCAATATTGATTTAAAAGACTTCAGGTAAATAATTACGCACTTTAAATGGGGTACATCAGGCTTGGTCACGACTTTAAAATTGTTTAAATACTTTAATTATGTATTAAATGTTTACAAATTAACTGACCTAGCTCTAAGCCACCAAAATAAAGAAACAAAGAAGGTATTTCCCAACTATTACTTGCCTCGGTTTAAAAAGCTATATTAATCTTGTCGGTAAAAAAATCATACTGCATTGCCAGTTTGTAAGTATCGCCGAGGAGACCTGGTACAAAGGCATTATAATCCCCCGCCAAGGCGGATATTAATTTGGTGTTGTCCGTCCGTCCGGAGCCATATCTTCACATCTGCAGGTTCGATTTTCATTACGCTTGGTAATGTTTATCCTGATAGTGGGATGACGCGCGGTTTTTTCAGCATCGCCCCAGTAACGCCGGAGTTACTGTCCTTTAATTGATAAAAATTGCTTAATTCTATCGGTCCACAGCCATATCTTGATAACCGCTAGTTGATTTTCATTAAACTTTACTATAAGGTAACTGGTTTATCCCTATAGTGGGATGTGACGCGGCAAATTTATTTCGGAATTGCACTAGCAACGCTGGAGTTATTGCCCTTTAATTGATAAAATTGCTTAATTCTGTCCGTCCAGAGCCATATATTGATAACTGCTTGTTTGATTTTTTATTATAAACTTCATTATAATGTTTATCCCAATAGTGGGATGCAACGCAGCAAATTATTTTGGAATCGTCATAGTTACGCCGGAGTTATTGCCCTTAAATTGATAAATGACCCCTTGAATTATTCAGGTCATGGTTTCAAATCTCACTGGAGGCATACTTTTTTTTCTTTTTTTTTTTTTTATAATTTTTTTTTTCTTCTAATAAGAAACCTTGGTTCATGAGTATTTTCTTTAAGTGGGAGCTTAGGGGCCCTTGTTGGATCAGTTTTACATAGTTATTTTCAATTTTTTTTTTTTTCTATTATTATTATTATTATTTATATTGTTTATTTTTTTGTATTTATAAAAAAAAAATTCTAAGAAACCTTCAGGTTCATGGGTTCATTCTCGTAAGAAACTTTGGTTCATGGGTTCATTTTTTTCTTTAATGGGGAGTTTAGGGGCCCTTGTTGGATCAGTTTTACATAGAGTTATAGGGAAAAACTTTAATAAATCTTCTTCTCTAAAAATACAAGTGTCAAAGGTTTAATATTTTGTATTATATACGGCTTATGGTCCTCTACCAAGTTTGTTTGAATGGTGACCCGGAGGTCAAATTTGGCCCAACCCAAGGGTCACATGTTTTACATAGACATATGCAGGAAAAACTTTAAAAAAATCTTCTTCTCTGAATCTACAGTTTAATATTTTGTATTTATACTCAGCTTATGTTCCTCTACCCACTAGCGGCGCGCGCACCCCCTAAAAATTCCGCATCATCCATGTTACTGTAGATAAAATAACAAACAATTTCGATGCACGCCCTCAGTATAAAAAAAATTCTCGCTCGCTCTACGCATAATGACTAATGGGTGGTTTAATTAACACATTGTTATATCCTTTTATTTGAAAACGGACTTATTTTATTCACACATGTTTGTCCATGTTACTGTAGATAAAATATCAAACAATTTCGATGCACACCCTCAGTATTTTTTTTTTTTCGCTTGCTCGACGCATAATGGCTAATGAGTGGTTTACTTAACACATTGTTACATCCTTTTATTTGAAAACGGACTTTTTTTATTCATACATGTATGTCCATGTTACTGTAGATAAAATATCAAACAATTTCGATGCACGCCCTCAGAATTCGCTCGCTCTTCGCATAATGACTAATGAGTGATTTAGTTAACACATTGTTAAATCCTCAGTATACATTTTTTTTTCGCTCGCTTCGCTCGCTCGACGCATAATGGTTAATGAGTGGTTTAATTAACACATTGTTAAATCCATTTATTTGAAAACGGACTTTTTGTATTCATACATGTAAGTCCATGTTACTATAGATAAAATATCAAACAATTTCGATGCACGCCCCCAGTATAAAAAATCTTCTCGCTCGCTTCACTCGCTCTACGCATAATGACTAATGAGTGGTTTAATTAACACATTTTTAAATCCTTTTATTTGAAAACAGACTTTTTTTATTCATACATGTATGTCCATGTTACTGTAGATAAAATATCAAACAATTTCGCACGCCCTCAGTATACTTTTTTTTTCGCTCGCTTCGCTCGCTCGACACATAATGACTAATGAGTGGTTTAATTAACACATTCTTAAATCCTTTTATTTGAAAACGGACTTTTTTTATTCATACATGTATGTCCATGTTACTGTAGATAAAATATCAAACAATTTCGATGCACGCCTTCAGTATAACAACAATTTATCTCGCTCGACGCATAATGGCTAATGAGTGGTTTAATTAACACATTGTTAACTCCTTTTATTTGAAAACGGACTTTTTTACCCTATCAATGCACTACCGCAACCGTTTTATGAGGCTAGAAACGGACCCGAAAATTGACCAAAATATTACGCCCCCCCTAAGCTGAAATCCTGGATCCGCCCCTGCTACCAAGTTTGCAAATTGGTCAAATTTGGCTCTGCCCCTGGGTCACCTGTCAATCTTGGTTTGAGTGTTTATATTAATGAAAGTTTGATTTATTTTAAAGCTATAGCAAAACTTGAGCCAAATATGACCCTCCCCCTGAAATAACAAGATCATCTGATAGTAGCCATAGTAATGAGATGAAGTAATCAGATTGATAAATATCACATGGCCAGGTAATTAAAAGTAATCACTGATATACAATTCTACATTTCTTGTATATTCCATATATTACTACAATCTCTACCCAGAGTACACTCGTTCCTCATTTGACACGTCAACGTCAAAGGAAGTAGGGCAAACGGTTAGGTCACGTGATTATTCAAAAAAGTTATGACGATGTTTATAATAAATATTTCTGCGTGATCTGCAAAGATAAAATATAGACCTATATTAAATCATTTCAATTTTTATTTCTATGAGTTTGTTTTTTTTAGTAAATTTCTGCTATCGAGCTTCGGTTTGAAATGTTCGATAGAGGAGACATAAGTACGTGTTTTTTTTGTATTTTTTGTAGTAAAATAGTCCCAATTAAAACTAAATTGTTTTCATGCGTTATTTCAAATCGTGCAACATCTAATTTGCAGATATTCTGAAAATTATATTTACAAAAGAAATAAAAAAGTTTCAGGCAAACATACTCTAATTTAGTAGTTAGCAGAGATAGAGGATCTTAAACAAGATCCCATTTCATACAAGATTTATGAAACTCGTTATGAATTAAAAATAATTCAAAACGAGTTTCATGCAATCAAATTAGTAAAAATTAATCCAGATGGACATAGAACCGCCACGACACGCTTAGCGCCAAAACGTCATAAAATATGTGACGTTGTGTCTCACACATAACGTTGCGTATAAAAGAGTTCGGGTTTAACCTCTTTACAAAATAGCAGTTTACGCCAACTTTTTAAAAACCAACAACAATGTTTTGTATAACGTGCATTATTTGTATAAGCTGTCACAAATAGTAAGTTTATGACTCAGATCTGGGTGAATTTGTAATAAATAAAATAGTTTCAGTTAATAAACTTGCGAAGTGTTACAGGTTTAACTCAACCAATCAAAATCGTTCCAGGTTGTATTACACGTGTGTCATACAATAGAATATTAAATGGGTGATCGACACTGCTAACACGGGACGTTATGTGATAAATATATATATGTGAGTGCAAGATACTAGTCTAGTTAAATCTGATACATCGGCACTGCATAAATCTGGTATAAGGCCATCCTTAAAAATATATTTGATTGCCGTTTCCCGACCCAGGATTTTACAAGTGGGTAGGTAGGTAAAAAAAAATTGTTTGCCAAAGACAGTAAAAAAACGTAAGAAATTAAAGAAAGATATACTAAAAACAGAAGAAAAAAAAATATTGTTAAAGAATTGCTATAAAATGTTTTGGGTAGGGCCCTTTTTGGAGGGTAGGTAGGGAAACAGCAAACCAACATTTTTTTATGGTCGGCCCAATGGCACTACATAAATCTGGTACATTTTGTTTAAAGCTGGTGCAACAACACTGGTTAAATCGTACAATGACATAGGTTAATCTGGTTTGCTTAAAATTGTTTTCTTTTTAGGATTTGCCATATCAAAAAGTCAAGAAACTCATTACTTAGTAATAGTGTTGTTCCGATTAATTGATTTGATCGATCATCAATCAGTTATTAAAGTCTTTACTTTGATTAATCAATTACAATTTTTCATGATCGACTTTACTCAATTGTTGAATTGAACTGAATTGAATGTTGTTTAATGGCTGATCAACACAGTATAGGTTATTTAGAGCCGCCCCAGAGAGAAGGGAAGGATACATAGGAATCCGGGAACCTGCCCTACTCTTATTATCGAATAGATTTCTATGGTTCTTAAACGTGCTCAAAGGATAGACCGATACACGGGACCGTCTGGTTTACGTCCTCATCCGATGGACGGGGCTAAGGGAAAGTGTCTTGCCCAAGAATACACCGACTGAACTCAGTGGCACCACGGAGGATTGAACCGGGTGCCTCAGGTACAAATTGTTGAAACCTATTGGCTTAAATCGTTTCATTCTCTTGTGCTAAAATGTTACTTTAATTGAATTGGGGTTGGCGGACCAACACATGAAAGGTTATATGGCGCCTAACAGGAATGAACATGCCAGGCTCATTTTGCAACAAGTGCCAGTAATCACATGTGATATCTCTATGGGGTATCACAAACTTGTACTTCAAATAAATGCTGGTCAGTTTCATTCAGCTGCTTTATTACCAGATCATACATGAAATGTGTTTCTTTTCTATATTATAGTCTGATCATGGTTGGTTAAATATTTTGATGATCACCGATTCCCAACACTACTTATATTTATACAAAATATAGATCTCGCTGTATTCTGAGAACATATGAAATGACTCCTATATAGGACCCTATTCTGAGAACATGCTGATTTCAATGCTTTGAAGAAAAGGATATGTTAAGTGTTTGCATTACTCAATGAGTAATTGTTTGCCATACTCAATGAGTAATGCATTTCTTGGACTTTTAGATCTAACATTTACATTATTACTCAATGAGTAACACGTTTCTATGGCAAATTTTAAACATTAGAAATTCTAAACTGATTTAATAGACTGTTTTATACATCATGTGATGAAGGCTGAAATCTGGGTGAATGAATTTAATGTTGTTGAACGGCTCATCAACACAGTATAGGTTATTTAGAGACGCCCCAGAGAGAGAGGAAGGATACATAGGAATCCGGGAACCTGCCCTACTCTTATTAACGAATAGATTCCTATGGTTCTTTAACGTGCTCGGAGGATAGACCGATACACGGGACCGCCCGGTTTACGTCCCCATCCGACGGACAAGGCTAAGGGAAAGTAGCATATGTACACGTATGTGGGTGAATGAAGTAGCATATGTACAAGTATGTAACACAGATCTGGGTGAATGAAGTAGCATATGTACAAGTATGTAACACAGATCTGGGTGAATGAAGTAGCATATGTACAAGTATGTAACACAGATCTGGGTGAATGAAGTAGCATATGTACAAGTATGTAACACAGATCTGGGTGAATGAAGTAGCATATGTACAAGTATATAACACAGAGGAGGTGATGAGAACCAGATGTTTCTGCATCAAGCCACACCAGCAATCAGCTGATAACACTCACAACATACCTCAACATGCATAGGGGACGTCTCAACATTAAAACAGACTTTCAATTTCATTTGTATTCATGGCTTTTTCCCCCTTCTACATTCAGCTACTTCACAATTCAACATAGGGTGTTTTTTTTCACAAGTGTGGCCAATGTTTTTCACAATTAAAATGTTAAAAAACAGTTAGGAAAAAAATTGTTTATTAGTATTAAATAGTAAATTATTATTAATAGTAAATTATTCCAAAACAATATAACCGATTTAATTTCATTTTAGTGTATTCATTTATTAATGGTTTTATGACAAACTTCACTTATGAATTATATCACAAACAATCTCCGATAATAAACTAAATAGCTCTGATTTACAACCTTCTTACCCAAGTTAACTACAAAGAACTTGCACAAAACGGAATTAGTGCACATGATTTAACTAAAATAAATGCAGGTTATTACCTTAAATATCATGCGAAAATAGAATATGCACTCTCTGCAAACAAACTGAAGATGACGAATGTTTTCATATTGTTGGTAAAATATATTTGTTTGCCGTTTCCCAAACCAGGATTTTATAAGTGGGTAGGTAGGTAGGGGATATTATTTTTTTGGCAAAAGACGAAAAACGTTAAGAAATGAAAGAAAAATAAAAAGATAGTAAAAAAAAAATAAAAAAATTATAAAAAATTGCTATAAAAAGTTTTGGTTAGGGCCCTTTTTCGTGAGTAGGTAGGGAAACGGCAAACCAACAATTTTTTATGGTCGGCCTGAAGATGTTATTTCTCTTTCGAATATACAGTTTGATGGTTTATATAATGAGACTACCTTTTGGATATTTCTTTTTCTGAATAAAATAATATAATTCAAGTTCTATTGTATTCATAGAAGGTAGGTTTAGTTATTAGAGTTAGTTGTGTATATCTGAAAGAATGGCATCCCCTAAGGCTTATGAGTAATACAAGTTTGCAACTCAGGTAAAGCTGAATATTTGTATTTTTACTTATACTTGAACTTTTTATCTGGTCTGTGCTATCCTTGAATAATGAATAATGAATGAATGGGGTTTTACGACACGTAAATAGGTCATATTGTGTGCATACTAATAACTAGCACTATCCTTAAATAATAAATAGTACTAGCCTTGAATAATAAATAGTGCTATCCTTGAATAATAAATAATAATAATAATAAGCACTATCCTTGAATAATAAATAATAATAACTAGCACTATCCTTAAATAATAAATAATTGAATAATAAACTAGCACAATCACTATCTTGAATGAATAATAAATAGTGCTAGCCTTGAATAATAAATAGTACTAGCCTTGAATAATAAATAGTACTAGCCTTGAATAATAAATAGTACTAGCCTTGAATAATAAAACAGACCTATTAATAAATTATTTTAAATTTGTTATTAGGTCTGTGATAATAAATAGTGCTAGCCTTGAATAATAAACAGTGCTAGCCTTGGATAATAAACAGTGCTAGCCTTGAATAATAAACAGTGCTAGCCTTGAATAATAAATAGTGCTAGCCTTGAATAATAACTAGTACTAGCCTTGAATAATAAATAGTGCTAGCCTTGAATTATAAATAATATTAACTAGCACTAGCCTTGAATAATAAATAGTAATAATAACTAGCACTAGCCTTGAAAAATAAATAGTGCTAGCCTTGAATAATACATAGTACTAGCCTTGAATAATAAATAGTGCTAGCCTTGAATAATAAATAATAACTAGCACTATCACTATCTTGAATGAATAATAAATAGTGATAGCCTTGAATAATACATAGTACTAGCCTTGAATAATAAATAGTGCTAGCCTTGAATAATAAATAATAACTAGCACTATCACTATCTTGAATGAATAATAAATAGTGATAGCCTTGAATAATAAATAGTACTAGCCTTGAATAATAAATAGTGCTAGCCTTGAATTATAAATAATATTAACTAGCATTAGCCTTGAATAATAAATAGTAATAATAACTAGCACTAGCCTTGAATAATAAATAGTGCTAGCCTTGAATAATAAATAGTACTAGCCTTGAATAATAAATAGTGCTAGCCTTGAATAATAAATAATAACTAGCACTATCACTATCTTGAATGAATAATAAATAGTGCTAGCCTTGAATAATAAATAGTGCTAGCCTTGAATAATAAATAGTACTAGCCTTGAATAATAAATAGTACTATCCTTAAATAATAAAACAGACCTATTAATAAATTATTTTAAATTTGTTATTAGGTCTGTGATAATAAATAGGGCTAGCCTTGAATAATAAACAGTGCTAGTCTTGGATAATAAACAGTGCTAGCCTTGAATAATAAACAGTGCTAGCCTTGGATAATAAACAGTGCTAGCCTTGAATAATAAACAGTGTTATTCTTATTTAAAAAAAGTTGATCAATACTCTGCTTATTTCATAATAATTGAATTGAATTAAGGTTTATAGTCGCACCAACAGCTACGGTCATGTCGAGCTTCCATTGGTGGAGGAAGACCCCAGGGCAATTTTCATGCACAGGCGGTCACCTGGGTAGAACCACCGACGTTCCGCAAGCCAGCTGGATAGCTTCCTCACATAAAGATTTCTAGGCCCCTGAGGGATCGAACCTACAGCGGTGATATTTCATAATAAAGACATGCATTGACCAATTAACATATTTATCAAGTCTGTAGTATTACTCGACTAACTTGATAATTAAAGGTTAAAACATCACAAACTGGAACTGAATTGAATGTTGTTTAACGGCTCATCAACACAATACAGGTTATTTAGAGCCGCCCCAGAGAGAGGGGAAGGATACATAGGATCCGGGAACCTGCCCTACTGTTATTATCGAATAGATTCCTATGGTTCTTTAACGTGCTCGGAGGATAGACCGATACACGGGACCGCCCGGTTTACGTCCCTATCCGACGGACGATGCTAAGGAAAAGTGTCTTGCCCAAGAACACACCGACGGAACTCAGTGGCACCACGGAGGATTGAACCCGGGGCCTCCGGTTACAAATCCGCAACTGGAAGTTTCAGGTCAAAATAATCATCGACATAATCTTCTCGTGTTCTTTCTTTGTCAGTAATTTCAATAAAAAGAACCAACTTTTTAGAAAAGTACATTTATTTACATTTTTTTACTGAAGTTTAGAGAAAAAAAAGGCAATATATCCTAGCAGATATTGGATAAATTGAAATAAAAGTATTAAAGCTTTAAGATCAGGAATGAAAATTATCATATAGGGCCCTGCTCCCATGTAACACGCATGTAACAGATCTTATCATTTCATCAGCTTCCAGTAGTTATTAACTTACACCCCTGGGGGACTTCACATCTTGGGATTAACCACGGGATGCATCCAGGATGTTTGTTTTCATCACTCCGTACTTCGGACACACGTGCAGGTCACGCATTATTATCAATAATGGACTGCCAGTAATACGATACCCCCCATCACTGGTATCAGCTCATAAACTGATAACATGGATCTGGTTGCATTGGGAAACATTTACACCTTGTATAATCACTCTTGTTGTTTTTGTTTACGTTTTCATTACACTAGACAGCAAAAAAATGCAATTAGGAAGTTTTCACATCGCACATGCGAGTATCCCGTCTAGTACACCACGCTGTACAATTGGTTAAGTAAGAACGGAACTGACTACTTCAATAACCTTAATTATATTTTACTCTCATTTTCCGCATATCTTAAACGTTTTGAACAACTTCAAACAAATGTGTTGGATGTTTGAAAACAAAAGTAACATGTCTGTATATATGTATATCCTCAAAAATATAACATTGCTAGGCCGATTTCATATAATATTCCCCGTTTTACTTTTAAGCGAAGTAGTTTCTGTACCGCTTTCCTACGTTTGTTAACTCGGAAGGTATGGCGAAAACCATATCATATGTGCCAGGCTATATTAGAGTTAAGTTTTAGTTAAATGTGTTATATTTAGTAGATCTAGTGAGACTACTGAATGGGAGATTGCGTAAATAAAAGAACTTACCGGACCCATTTGGTTCATGGTATTTGGTGACCATAGATCCGGCTGCCGATGATACTTCATCAGAGAAGAAACTGTATTCACAGTGTTAAGTTGCGTGTTCATCCCCGTGTTCATCCCATTTGAAGACCACGGGTCGCTATACAAAGACGTGTTTGTATAGTTCGTATTTGTCTGTCCGTCCGTCATATACACCCAGTTCAATAACTGCGTATTCTGATATACGGCTGGGTTATCCAAAGCCAAAGAAGCCATTTTGAACTACACAAAAATACTCCCTCCTATATGAGTGTATATTGCACGTCTGAAGCCTAATCTGAATGGGAAGCTGGGTAACACTGCTCGTATTTTGGCACTGCCACTCAAAAACAGAGCTCCGCCTTTTTGAATACTGTAGACTTGCCGCGTTCACAGATCAAACGATCGGCGGCTACTACAAAGACGTTGCGCGTAACAATTCGGCTACGTTTGATGTATACAGTTTTTAGACACAGACCTAGTTGTCAGGTCTATGGTTTAGATAATTAGAACAGAATATATTTTATTTTCCAATCATTGGCCCCCCCAATATATACAATATAATATACGAACATATACGAACAATATACGAACAATTTTTTTTTTTGGAAAGTTTTAAAATGTTACGAAATGACTTTTTGGATGATGTTGTTTTTTTTGTGGGGTGGGGGGTAGTAGAGGGGGGTGGGGGTGAGGGGGTAGTAGTGACCAAATTACGCGCCGAATACCTGTGATTGGCCATGCAAATATGAAACTGTTCACGTTTGGCATATACATCTGTAATAATAATAATAATAATAATAATAAACTTGAACATTAACTAAGGATATTGACATAGCCAGGTTGTGTCAAAATGCCGTCATAATAAATCCGCCCATGTGGTGAAATCAATTAATGTTTAATAAAACTGTAGTTTTAAAATGTATATATGTATTTTTAATTGTGATTTTGAATTGTGACAATCCATCAATCAGATGATTTACTTTGGAGCAACTTGACAACAACATTCCTATTCAGTGTCATGAATGAATGAATGAATGAATGAATAGTGTTTTACGGCACGTCGACACATAAATAGGTCATATTGTGCGCAAAAATTGATGAAAAATGAAGAAATGAAGTATTAAATAAAAATTAATGTAAATATATAAAGATAAAACTATTAAAAAATAAGGGATGATAAGGTGTAATATAAACTATATATGTAAATCAACAAATGCCCGTCAACGGGTATATAAACAAGTAAATATATATAAGAACACATTATAATGATTTATATAGTCTGATCTCTTTTAGGAAATCTAAAACAAGACTAAAATCTACAGTATCAAATAACTCTTTCATTATATTAACATTGTAGTACCTTTGACGCATAGGATCAAAGTCTACACATTCCTATAAGATGTGTTTGACCGTTAACGGTGCAAAGCAGGGTATACATTCTGGTAATTGCTCACCTTGTAATAAATATGAATGAGTATAACGTGTATGCCCTATCCTGCACCGGGCTAGGACAACTTCCTCTCGACGAATGGGTCTACTAGAAAAACGCCATTCTCCGAGTAACGGTTTAACTGAATGGAGTTTATTGTTAACTGACAAATCCCAAGTGGTTTGCCAAGAGTTACGAATATATGTGTTAATACAACTTTTAAAATCAGTATAAGGTAATTTGGTATTAGATATATGTAAATTTAATGCTGCCTTAGCAGTACTATCAGCTCTATCATTATTACGTATTCCTACATGGCTTGGAAGCCAGCAGAAAATAATAACATTATCAATTATAAGAGAATTGTACTTTTCTAAAAGTTGAAGCACAACTGGGTTATCATGTTTCATATTACCCAGTGCTTGAAGAGATGAAAGGGAATCAGAAAAGATTACAAAATGGACATCATCAGATTCCTGAATATAATTTAAGGCAAGTTCAATTGCCTTAAGTTCAGCTGAAAAGATAGAGGCCTTGTCAGGCAGGCGGCTCTTTATGCTGTGTTTGTGAACAACAGCTGCTGCAGCTACCCTATCTCCATCTTTAGAGCCATCTGTGTATATATGTTGAAAGTTACTGTATTTCGATTTAATTTCATTAAATTTGCTTTGCAAGACAGTAGGGTCTGTACTAGATTTGTTATTATTACAAAGATCAAAAATAATTGTTGGTGATTCCAAAGTCCACGGTGGAATTTGTGGTACTTTGTACTTGGCAATCAAATTTAGGTCGATTTCTATGAGGCGCCGTATTGCTTTTTAATACAATTCAGTGATATCACCTATTTGAATGAGTGATATCACTGATTCGAATAGGTGATATCACTGATTCAAATTTAAATGAGTGATATCACCTATTCGAATCAGTGATATCACCTATTCGAATCAGTGATATCACTGATTCGAATAGGTGATATCACCGATTCAAAACGAAAGGGTGATATCACCTATTGAATGGGTGATATCACCTATTTGAATAAGTGATATCACTAATTCGAATAGGTGATATCACTCTTTCAAAACGAATGGGTGATATCACCTATTCGAATCAGTGATATCACTCATTCAAATAGGTGATATCACTCATTCAATAGGTGATATCACCCTTTCGTTTTGAATCAGTGATATCACCTATTCGAATCAGTGATATCACCTATTCGTTTTTACAACAAGAAAAATACAGACTTCCCCCAAGAGTATTATCACGGAGAACGTTATACGTCACTGGTATTATATGGTGTTGCTAACGGTTAGTTGTAATAATTAAATAATAACTGTCCACTGTGTTTCTCAGTGTAATTGGTGAAGGATGTCTTTATTTACAACTTGAATTACTGTATCAAATAATAGAAAAGGCATAGAAAATGAAATTATATTTTGCGGGGTGGGGGTGGTGGTGGGGTGGGTAGTGGGGGGGGGGGGGGGTGGGGGTGGGGGCAGCAGTACCACATTTCCTGGATCGATCCCTGTAGGGGTAGGTTTGGTAGGGTGTATAACCCTTCTGCTGTGTGGGGGAGGGGGGAAATGTCCGCATCTATTGCTGCAAGAGCTGATGCGACCATAACATGAAAGCCGGTCATTATATGCCGATGACGAAACAACCTGCCAAATGTTGCAACAGACGACGATTTTGAAGGTCTGTCTATTTAGTTACGTGGACCCTGGATGGGATCAGTCATTTATACAGAGTTTATTTCTGAATTGGTAATCGGTGATATCACTGATTCGAATAGGTGATATCACTCATTCAAAATGAATGGGTGATATCACCTATTGAATGGGTGATATCACCTATTCGAATCAGTGATATCACCTATTCGAATCGGTGATATCACCCATTCGTTTTGAATAAGTGATATCACTGATTCGAATGAGTGATATCACTGATTCGAATAGATGATATCACCCATTCAATAGGTGATATCACGCATTCAGAATGAATCGGTGATATCACCTATTTGATTGCGTGATATCACCTATTCGAATCAGTGATATCACCGATTCGAATAGGTGATATCACCAAATGGTATTAAAAGGTAATACGGCGCCCCATAGATTTCAGTGTCTCTTAATTTTGGTTTAATACGAAGACCAAATGGTGGAATGGCCTTCGGTTTTCGATCAAAAAGAGGTTCACAACTAGGATTAAAAACATTATCGAAAGTTGGATTTGAAGGGTTAGACTTTATTTTAATAGCGTATTGAAGAGCTAATGTGTCCCGTCTATGAGACAGTGATGGTTCATTAGGATCTACGAAAGGCACCTAAGACGAGTCGTACTCCTTGATTATGTATAGGGTCGAGCATCTGCAAGTACGACTTGCGGGTCGATCCATATACTATCGAGCCGTAGTCCAGCTTGGATCTGATAAGAGATCTGTAAAGTCGCAAGAGGACTTTTCGAACTGCTCCCCAATTAGTGTTTGCAACTACATTAAGTAAGTTAAGAGCTTTAAGGCATTTGGCCTTCAAGTATTTAAGGTGTGGTATAAACGTTAATTTACGGTCGAAAATAGGACCAAGGAATTTTGTCTCATCCACTACTGGTATTGTTGACCCATCCAGTGTTAGATGAGGGTCTTCATGATGTTTACGAAGTTGACAAAGTGCATACAATTAGTTTTAGATTTAGAAAATTTAAAACCATTTTCATCAGACCAGGTCTGAAGTTTATTGAGACATTGTTGTAATTGTTTCTCGATAGTATTCATGTTTTTTGCATGATAACATATATTAAGTAGTAGTTTCATAGGAGTATTGCAACAAGTTATTCCTATATAAATATATGTAAACAAAGATGGCTGCTGGCGGCCATGCTTGCTGTTGAATCAAAATAAATTTTGTTCAGGATCAAGTACATGCCATTCCAGTCATTTTGGTAAAGGTTCCAAATCGATATCTCTTATAGTTTTTGAGAAGTAGTCGCCCAAAATATTTTTTTAAAAATATATGTTTAGCGATTGAGCGATTGAGGCCATTATGATTTTTCGGGCGACCAAGAGCAAAGGTGTTTGACATCAAATCAAAACGAATTTTAAGGACCAACTACATGTCATGCAAGTCACGTTGGAAAAGGTTTCAAATCGATAACCACTTATAGTTTTTGTGAAGTAGTCTCCACAAAATTGTGTGTTTTTAAAATCTATTTTTAGATGTGGTGGCCATCTTGAATTTCCGGCCAACCTTATTTAGTTTTTATTTAGGATTAACTAGGCAACCAGATCTACGGTGTCCTGTTAGGGCCAGGTCGATGGTCGATGGTAAGATGCGATGGTCGATGGTAAGATGCGATGGACCATCGACCATCGCATCTTACCATCGCATCTTACCATCGACCATTGCAGCTTACCATCGCATCTTACCATCGACCATCGCAGCTTACCATCGACCATCGCGCGATATCTTACCACCGACCTAGACATTTTCCTACGGTAATCGTGAGATCTTGATCAGCATGAAAATTGATAAGTCGATGATCGACCATCGACCTCTTACCATCGACCATCACATCCTACCATCGACCATCGACATAGGTCGATGGTAAGATGCGGCGATGGTAACATGGCCTAACAGGACACCGTACAGATCAGCCATTCCTGTAAAGTTTCATGAAAAAAACTATGAAACTAACATCTTCGATTTAATACTAATACAATGTAGTGAATGTTATATTAGTTATTTTTAAGTTTAAACATTTACACCGGCATTAGCTCCATGAAATAGAAAGTGTTGAGCAAAAATAAACAAAAACAACAACAAAACATTTTTAGTAGCATTGTGTCATATAAAATATGTAGTTGTTTTCATAAAACATGTAATACATCTATACTAAACCAAATTGCTAAGTACCTACCAAAGAATGTGTCAATAAGGTACCGACCATTTCGATTTCTGTTGGGGGCCTGGGATTTTTTATGAAAAAATATTCTGGCCCTTGAATTGCTGAAGAAAAAAAATCCCTGGCTCTGACTTGAAGGAAGAAAAATAAAAGTCCCTCAAATTGTTGGAAAAAAATAATCCAGCCTTCTCTCTCATTCTTGGAAGAAAAAAAATCTGGCATGTGAGTCCAATAAGAGGGAAAAAATAATCTGGCTCTTCAGTCTATATGATAAATGTAGATCTACTTCATCAGTCACTCAGTGGATTCAACACGGAAATGTTTAACCAAGATCTGCCTACATACACAACTTCTGTTCAGAAGTTTATCCAAAACTCCAGTTGAAATGTATGGTGGCACTTAATCTAAGTTGACATAAATTATCGTGACCTTATGGTCATTTTATTGTGACTTTTCGTGATAATTTCTCTATGGTGGCATGTGGCTGCCATGCACTTAATTTAAGTTGACATAAATTATCGTGACTTTATGGTAATTTTATTGCGACTTTTCGTGATAATTTCTCTTTTAAGGCGACATAATTTCAAAATAAAAAGCATGATAAAATATCTCAACAATTTCACAAATATAAAAATAAAAAGCATGATAAAATATCTCAACAAGTAATAAAAAGTCGCGATAATGCTTCAACGTGCCATTCAAATAACGACTTAAGATATCTAAAAATAGAATTTTGGTTATGCGGATAGTTTCTGTCATTTACGTAATATCTTTGGAGCCAGGTGTTCCGAACCAAAACACCGCGGCTAAAAAAGTACGATTTCACATGTATATATAAGCGACGTATAACTTTGCCAATTTTACACGATTTAAATCATCTTTACAGTGTTAGAAAGTAGTTATCTTTAGCTAAATAAATCTATAAAGTTATTAAAGATCAAAGCTGTATTAAATAATTAATATAATAATAATTAAATAATGTGTTTTTTTAGTGATTAGAATAAGGCAATTTTGTGATTCTGATTGTTTTGTGTGTTGCATTTATTAAATCGCTTATTTTGCATCTAAATTTAAACATCTTTATTGTTTTAGAAAGTGCATGCATATTCTGAGCTTTCCAGTGATATGTAGTATTGTAATATCTATAAAATACTAAAAAAGTTATTCTGGGGGCCAGGTAGTATCATACTTTTTTTACCATAAATATAGCAGACGGCCAACAAGTAAACTCGTTAGTCAAAGGTCTTCCGCAAAATTCTATTTTTAGGTATCTTAAGTCGTTATTTGAATGGCACGTTGAAGCATTATCGCGACTTTTTAATAATTGTTGAGAAATTTTACCTAGCTTTTTATTTTGAAATTATTTCGCCTTAAAAGAGAAATTATCACGAAAAGTCGCAATAAAATGACCATAGAGTCACGATAATTTATGTCAACTTAAATTATTAAAGTGCATGGCAGCCACATGCCACCATACGGAAGACCTTTGACTAACGAGTTTACTTGTTGGCCGTCTGCTATATTTATGGTGAAAAAAATGTATGGTACTATCTGGTCCCCAGAATAACTTTTTTAGTATTTTATAGATATTACAATACTATATGTCAATATGCATGCACTTTCTAAAACAATAAAGATGTTTAAATTTAGATGCAAAATAAGCGATTTAATACATGCAACACACAAAACCATCAGAATCACAAAATTGCTTTATTCTAATCACTAAAAAAACACATTATTTAATTATTAGTATATTAATTATTTAATACAGCTTTGATCTTTAATAACTTTATAGATTTATTTAGCTAAAGATAACTACTTTCTAACACTGTAAACATAATTTAAATCGTGTAAAATTGGCAAAGTCACACGTCGCCTCATATATACATGTGAAATCGTACTTTTTAGCCGCGGTGTTTTGGTTCGGAACACATGGCTCCAAATATATTACGTAAATGACAGAAACTATCCGCATAACCAAAATTCTATTTTTAGATATATTAAGTCGTTATTTGAATGGCACGTTGAAGCATTATCGCGACTTTTTATTAATTGTTGAGATATTTGATCATGCTTTTTACTTTTATATTCGTGAAATTATGTCGCCTTAAAAGAGAAATTATCACGAAAAGTCACAATAAAATGACCATAAAGTCACGATAATTTATGTCAACTTAAATTAAATGCATGGCAGCCACATGCCACCATACTTCCGCAAAATTCTATTTTTAGATATTTTAAGTCGTTATTTGAATGGCACCTTGAAGCATTATCGCGACTTTTTATTAATTGTTGAGATATTTTATCGTGCTTTTTATTTTGAAATTATGTCGCCTTAAAAGAGAAATTATCACGAAAAGTCGCAATAAAATGATCATAAAGTCACGATAATATATGTCAACTTAAATTAAGTGCATGGCAGCCACATGCCACCATAAGTCATGGCTGTTGTAAATGTGGTACACTGGCAATGGGGGTGGTAAATGTATTGTATAAAGTGTTATAAAGTGATCATGGTAGTAATTTGGTATGTATACATTGATCATGGTAGTAATGAACATGATATTCATATAAAGTCGTAATTATAATTAATGTGGTATACATAAGTCATGGTTGTAATAAGGCCATTATTTTTTGATAATTCGTTTTACGAACCCTCCTACGACAAAACGAAAGTAGGTATTTTATTTAATGAATGGGGTATTCAGTGGTCATGGTTGTAATAAATATGGTTGTAATAAATGTGTTATTTAGTCTTAGTAGTCATGTTAGTACTAAATGTGATATACAGTGGTCATGGTAGTAATACTTGCAATATACAGTGGTCATGGTAGTAGAAAATGAGGTAAAGAGTAGCCATGGTAGTTATACATATTATACATGTACATTTGGACATGTTAGTAATCAATGTGGTATGCAGTGGTCATGGAAGTATTACAATACAAGGGTCCTGATACTTGAGCGATGGACTTTGTGAATATCATCAACAAGTAAGTGGACTTAAGAAGCAGCCTCAGCCACACGCAATGCCAGGTTGTAGACAAAGCTATGCACTATATGCCAGTGTTTATAAGAATAGTATGGAACACGGTAGTCAAGTCTTAATTGTGGAGGTTAATAGGTGGTGGTGACTGAGGTGAGGGTGTAGGGGAGCGGGGAGCGGGGAGCGGGGTGCGGGTGGTTAGTAAACATATATACCACATATCAAAGCAAGACCTTCAGTACCCCAGAATATGAACTTGAAGAGGGTGGGGAGTGGAAGTGAAATGTTACTGAATAGGGAAAACAAAAACACATGTTCATTGGGGGAGTGTAAGGTGGAGTGTGTGGTGGGGTGGAGGGGGCGGGGGGGGGGGGGCGTGGTGGAGAGATAGAGAACAGGATGGATGCAGATATGGTAACTGAAGAGAACCTAAAACGAATATAATAAATATTTGTCTATTTGGGGTGATGGTGGTGGTGATGTAGGAGTGGGGAAGGTGTGGGGTTTATGGGGCTAAAGACATTTAGAGGCTTGTCATTGTATTGGATGTATGCAGTGAGTTTCATTGAAATATATGAGGATGCTTAAAAAACTTTAACTGAAACTCTAAATTGAAAAAGAAAATATCAGCTGGCTAAAATGAAATAAAAAGTTATGAAACATGTGTCTGTAAGTGATGACACTTGTCAAGCTCCTTTGGCAGAGATATATGGCTAGTGGGTATTGAAATAAATGGACTTGCCAACAAATAAAATTAAAGCAATTCTAAGTCGAAAATACGAGCCTGCTACACATTTTCTAAAATACAATACAGAAAATATTTATTCAGATAAAGGGCCATAATTTTGCTAAAATGCAATACAGAGTTATGGAACATGTGTCTGCTAGCATTCACGCTTTACTGAAGTTGTATTAATAATGAACAATCACCTATTGAAATAAAGGACTTGTCTAAAAACTTTAACCAGAATTTTGAAGTCGAAAAAAGAAAATAACTTTGATTAAATGCAATACAGAGTTAATATGGAACATGTGTTTACTCGTGCCCTTGATATTCCAAACTTTAATGAAGTTTTGTTGATGTACGACTTTCAGTTGTTAAAATAACTGGACTTGTCAAACAAGAACTTAAACCAGAAATTCAAAGTAATAAAACAGCCATGTTTTTGCTTAAATGCCATACAGAGAAAAAGTTCGAAAACCAGCTATATCGGACCAGGACCAAACAAAGTACCGAGATGGTTGAGATGTCGTTGGAACATATATTTATATTACCATACTAGTATTTCAAAATAAGTATAAAAAAAAGAAAGATATAAAATTCGGACAGGGAAAGTAGCATTCAATGACGACAGTCAACCAAAACCCAAGAGGGCCTGTGGACGGTCTACTGGCTAACATGGCTCTTATAACATCAATGAAGCGAGTGACTGCCATTTACGTTGTTTTGAACGTTTCGGGCAAAAAACTAAAAAAAAAAGGGCCATAACTAAAGAATCTGGTAAAGTTTGGTAAAGATCAGATGAAAAATGAAGGCCCTACCGTATTAACGAGGCAAAACATAGCATTTGTAACTAAATCAAGAGCCATAATTCCTCTGTTACTGGTCCGACTGGTCCAACATAGAGTTAAAAAAATTAATAATAATAATATTAATAATAATTTAAAAAAAAAAAATAAAAAAATTTAATAATAATAATTTAAAAAAAGAAAGTCATAAAATCTGGTAAAGTTTGGTAAAGATCGGATGAACAATGAAGGTCCTATCGTCTTAACGAGGCAAAATATAGCATTTTGAACTAAATCAAGGGCCATAACTCCACTGTTACTAGTCCGATATGAATGGTTTTCGAACTTGTCCGAGCTTTCATTAATATTAACAATCTGATAAAGTTTGGTAAAGATCGAATGAACAATGAAGCCCCTATCGTCTTAACGAGGCAACATAAATCAAGGGCCATAACTCCGCTGTTACTGGTCCGATATGGCTGGTTTTCGAACTTGTTCGAGCTTTCAACGACATTAACAATCTGATAATGTTTGGTAAAGATCGGAGGAACAATGAAGCCCCTATTGTCTTAACGAGGCAAAATATAGCATTTTTAACTAAATCAAGGGCCATAACTCCGCTGTTACTAGTTCGATATGGCTGTTTTTCAAACTTATCCGAGCTTTCATTGATTTTAACAATGTGGTAAAGTTTAGTAAAGATAGGATGAAAAATGAAGGCCCTATCGTCTTAACGAGGCAAACTATAGCATTTTGAACTAAATCTAGGGCCATAACTCCTCTATTACTGGTCCGATATAAATGGTTTTCGATCTTATCCGAGCTTTCATTGATATTAACAATCTGATAAAGTTTAGTAAAGATCGGATGAACAATGAAGCCCCTATTGTCTTAGCGAGGCAAAATATAGCATTTTTAACTAAATCAAGGGCCATAACTCTGTTGTTACAGGTCCGATATGGCTGGTTTTCGAACTTATTTGAGCTTTCAACGACAATAACAATCTGATAAAGTTTTGTAAAGTTCGGATGAACAATGAAGCCCCTATCGTCTTAACGAGGCAAAATATAGCATTTTTAACAAAATCAAGGACCATAACTCCGCCGATACTGGCCCGATCTGGCTGGTTTTTGAACTCATCCGAGCTTTCATTGAAAGTAACAATCTGGTAAAGTTTGGTAAGGATCGAGTGAAAGATGAAGGCCCTATCGTCTTAACGAGGCAAAATTTAGCATTTTTTAACTACATGTATAGGCCCTATATATCAATAGTTATAACTCCGCCGATACTGGTCCGATCTGCTTGGTTTTCGAACTTTTCCGAGCTTTCATTGATATTAACAACCTGTTAAAGTTTGGTAAAGATTGGATAAACGCCCTATCGTCTTAACGAGAACAAGTTAACGGACGACGGACAACGGACGACAGACGACGGACAACTCGTCATCCCATAAGCTCTGCTGGTCTTCGACCATTAGAGCTAAAAACAAACACGCAAACAGAAAAACGAGAAGGCAAAAGTTATAAATAATGCAAACGACGTCACAAACACAAAAGGGTTGACAATAGGGCTTCCGCCTTGGAACGGTCATAACTCCGCTGGGGTTTAAACCAGGTTCCAGGGTGCACCAAACCTCACACTTAATCCTATTGTAATCCCAATTAAACGGGACAGTGTAAATAAAGAATCCCCGCCATGAAATATTCTCTAACCAACAAGGCAGCGTTAAAAGGCGATATAAGTAAAACTCCCTAAGTAAAACACCTAGATGCTCGTGTATATTTAAACACAAAAAAAAGCCTAGAAAACCACAATGAAGGTACTCGATGACTTGGCAGAAGCCAGAGCAACAAGAGAATAAATCATTGAGGGAATGACAAGACAAGACCGCGGACAAACATCAAACGCCACCGTCCTAATGGGCTTTAGGTAGGCGTTATCATAGGGTCCACAGCCTGTCCGGTCATCGTACAATTAAAGAGGAAAGCGTAGTGGCGAACTGTAAAAGGGTCCACCACCAAGCATGCAGTACGTTGCAACGTGATAGGGTACTAACCTCTTTTGATAAACCTTTTAACAGGTTTAACAAAGATAGTATGAAAGTGATCATGACCAAAATCTTACGAAGTTCGTAAATCACATCACCATAGAAGTCAGGTTGTGATAGTCCTTTATATATTTGAAAAGAAGATCAGGGTTACGATAATAAAATTTTGCAAAGGTTTTACGAAGTTTATGGTAACGGTAACCCTGATGGAGTAGTTTTTAGTTATACAAAGATTACGAATATTAAAGTCCTCAACTCGAGTACAAGCTCTTGAACAACGAAAGTAAACATAGACCCCATAAGAAGTTGCTTATTAACCATAATTGGTAAGAAAGGGTTGTCAATGTTTAATATGTCATCCAGATACCGAAAGGTTTCATTAAAGGCTTCAATAACATCTGCCTGGGTATCTGGTGAAAGACTCAAGCAATATAAAAAAACAAATTTGCGACAAGTGGTAGCACTGTTCGTATCCCATAGGGATACCAACAATTGTCAGCAGAAATGCAGCTTTCACAAAACACCGTAAAACCATAAATACGTAAAATGACAAACATGATGGCAATGTTAAAAAGGAATAAAGGCATATGACGTCACAACTCACAAAAGGGTTGACAATATGGCGTACGCCCCGGTGTAACGGGGAAATACTGGACCCACTGAACGGTCAGTGGCAAAATAGGCCGCTGGGGGTTTAAACCCTACTGTCTATCCCAATAAACGGACAGTGTAAATAAAGGAAATCCCACCATTAGAGGCTATTCTCTTAACAAGTATGATCATATCCACAGTTCCGATGATACTGTCAACAAGGCCAGTTTTAAACCGTTGGTTTCTTAGGCCCTATTTCCACCATCTGGTGGTACGCCACTTTACTATAGTGTACAGTTCGCGTAAAATATTAAAGAGACCTACTTTCGTTGGCCAATTTGTAGATCTTTTTTGATTTTTCTGGTATTGACGTTCTGTGTGCGATTTGAATTATGATTTTTAGCTCTACTGGCCAAAGGCCAGGCGAGCTTATGCGATGCACTTTTCGTCGTCGTCCGGTCCTGTCGTCTGTCTGTCCGTCTGTCTGTTAGCCAATTTTATAAAATCGTATCTCCTCTGAAACCGCTTGAAGGATTTTGATGAAACTCTCATCACAATGTTACTTGGGAGGCCCCTCTCAGATTTGTATCTTTCATGGCCGCCCAATCATTCCAGGATGGGTCACCATGGCTAAAACTAGGTCAATATTTAAGCGACATTTCGAACGACATCTCCCTTCGAAACCAGCTTATTCCCATTATTGTGAAATACCACAAAATGTTGCTTGGTTGGCCTCTTTCAAATTTATGTTTTTCGTTATCGTCGAATAATCAAAATGGCCACCACGGCGACTCAAAGTTTTACATAGAGTTATATAGGAAAACGTTAAAAATGACATCTTCTCTGAAACCGCTGAAGGATTTGATGTAAGCTTAAATCACAATGATCTTTGGATAGTTCCTCTCAGATTTGTGCGGCTGCCAGTCATCGAAGTTGGCCACCGTGGCTATAAAACTAGGTTAAATTTAAGGAGATTTCAAACGACATCTCCCCCAAAAGCACTTATTCCTTCTTGTGAAATATCGTACACGAGTCACAATTATTAACCGATCACTTGTTATTTTCTTATTTATTTGTCTCGGAAAAAAAAAGTGAAATTGGAAATAAATGTATTGAAAAATGTTCTATAAGTAATCACATCAGTAAAGCAAAGTATTTTATGAATTTCAAAGAAGTTTATTTTATCAAAATTCATAGATAAGATACCAGTAATTTCAAAATTTACAAAAATCAATATCGCGTTATGACCGCCGTTTGCGCGTACAACAGCTAAACAGCATTGTCGCATGGAATTTATGTAGTTATGTAGAAAACACTGAGGTATGTTATTCCAAACATTGACTATGTCCCTTGTGAGGTCAGCAAATATTTTGTTGCCCTTGGTAACTGTCGCACACGACGGTCGATTTCGTCCCACACATGTTCGATTGGATTTAAATCCGGACTACATGGCGGCCACTCCATTGTTCGAATGTTGTTGCCCTGAAGTAGCCTGACGGATAGTTTTTGCAGTATGGCAAAGTGCATTGTCTTGCATAAATGTCTCCCACGGTTTAGCGCGAATATGGGGAATAAGCGTTGGTCGAAGTATTGTTGCTGGTATTGGTCAGCGTTCAGTTTCCTCGAACAACCACCATATCAGTTTTAGTGTGCAAACTAATACCTCCCCAAACCATCACTGACCCTCCTCCAAAATGCGATCTTACATTGACGCAATTATCCGAATATCGTTCCCCAAGTCGTCGAAAATTCGCTCTCTGCCGTCGGACTTCTGAAGAATAAATCAGGACTCATCTGTAAAGGCGACATTTGCCCAGTCTGCTCTAGTGAACCTCAAGTGTCTTCTGCCCACTGAAGCCGAATTCGTCGGTGTCTTCCAGTCGATACTAATCCCACAAAAGGTCTTTTCGCTCTCAATCCCATGATCCGTATAGGCCGATCAGTCTAGCCCAAATGGAGGCCAAACCTAGACAAAATTGCAAAAGTCTTGTTTTCACTAGTTTTGATATCAGCTATATCTATATTTCCATCAGCCAAAAGTTGCATATTCAGAAATGATGGGAAAGTTTCTAAAAATGGCCCTTATTGAAGGAAACCGTATTTTCCTCGATATTCACCTAATTTGATAAACGGCCCATACATGCATTAAAATGTGTACATACACTGTGTAATTGTAGTTTAAGTAACGCAGATTGTTTGATGTTATACTTACTGGTAAGAATCATTTCATTTCATTTGGCTTATAGAACTATATTTCATATAACAATTCATTTAATTTAGGGGGTACTATTACCCCACCCACTTATGGTAAATTCAACACTTTTGTAAATTTTCGACTAAATCCTGTTTAAATCAGAATACAGTTTATTTAACATATATTTATTCAAAATACAAAAGACCTTTAGGTCCATGAGTACACAGGTTCAACACAATACACATATATACACACGGCAATAAATGGCAACATATAATGTTTTTATTTTGTCACATATCATTTTTTGTCATACATTTTCTCCAATTTCTCACTTACTAAGAAGTGTTTCAGTACAAGATTCGTTCTCTTGGGAGAATAAAAGAGTCTATATGAATATATACTTCAACAGTAATGCATGGTTTTATTACTACATATACACATCATATATATACACACAATATTTTTTTTATTATTTTTTTATTACACTCAAACCTGTCTCAAATAGTCACTCATGGCTCAAAATTGGACGGTAAAAGCCCGTGGCCACTAAATATATATAATTTCAATTAAATTTAATATAATAATATGTAACTTAAATTAAATTTAAGATAATAGCAGAGCTATTAAATATATGTCTGCTTAAGACAGGTGTCTATCCGTTTTACGTGACCGTTAAATGATATATAGGGTCCTATAGAAACCACAGCGTCCGAACGCAATGGCATCGTAGGTCCGCACTGTACTGCAAACAAGGACTTAAAACTACAATGAAAGAGACAAAAAACAACAGAAAGGGTGGTAAAGACAGGGTTACCGCCTTGGAACGGTCAGTAGTCAGTAGGCAATAAGGCCTACTGGTTAGCTTGAATCGATTTTATATGCGCACAATCCTCGCTATTATCCTGTCTTCAGCGCCCAAATAGGCAAGACAGTGTAAACAAAACTACATCCCATCAAAAGGAAATCTCTAACAATAAAGTCCACATCCATAGAAACCAACTAAAGATATACATACAAAATAATAAACATCTCAGGATGTATCCAGAATCGTACTGAACAACCATAGTAGTAGCAGCTAAAGATATTGGTTGTCTTCGTTCTGTTCTGGTTCCATGACCAAAGTTGCTGGACTCAGCTACCTTTGGTCATCTTCGTTTTGTTCCGTATACATCCAAGTGTTCGGGTCTCTGTTGTTTCACCGAAAGATCAATGTCAAGAGTTTCTTTCATTAACAAAGCACGCAAAGCAGTGTCTACAAGAAAATGACCCCTGATCGCCATCGAGACTGCTGTTCCAGTTAGCATGTGTGATACAGCATTCAGAACCTCCCATTATATGACCAATTGCCCCAAGGAAACTCATCTCAGTATGAAATCCACCTAGTCGTAAAACTATGTTTTTCAGCCAAGCAGACTCTTGTTGGGAGTGAACTATGTAGCTCGATTTCGTACTGTTTGATCACTCACGTTTCTATTATGGACGCCTATTAAACGTCTGGCAGTATCTGTCGCTGTTATTCTTCTATTACGAAGGTGTTGACGGTGTAGCGATCTTGATGCTGCATTGTCACACGTCTTTTTGGCATTCGGTGAAGGTCATCAACACTTCCGGTGCGATTGTACTTGAGCCAAAGGTCGTGAATTGTTGAAAAACTTCTGTTGCCTGTTGTGGCTACCTATAAATATAAAAACAACTCATTCTTGCGAGTTTTTCAGAAATTTTTCACGTACGAGCGTTTATTTTTTAAAAATGTCCCCCTTCCGCACCTACCCCCGTGAGTATTTGAGATTTTGGTCACGCTACGGCACCTTAATTAGGATATGATTTTAATGAGATTGTTGCGCATTTCATGTGAAACTGAAGAACACCATGATTGTTATTATTTATTTGTTTTATTTTTTTATAACAAAATTGGCAATCATTCATTAGTATCGGCATCTAGGCTATGGGAGCCTGTACGGCGGAAATCGATATTTTTAACTAATCATGGCGGTTGGTTGAAAACAAAGTGTTTTACTTCATTTTCAGAATATTTTAGGCTATATATAACGGTCGATTTTTATCTCTATTGGCCGAAGGCCAGCAGAGCTTATGGGATGGCGAGTATTCCGTCGTCCGTCATTCGTCCGTCCGTCGTCCGTCGTTAACTTGTGCCTCGTTAAGACGATAAGGACTTAATTTTTCATCCGACAGTTACCAAACGTTACCAGGTTGTTAATATCAATGAAAGCTCGAACAGTTTCGAAAACCAGCCTCATCGGACCAGGAACACCGGAGTTATGGCCCTTGAGTTAGTTAAAACTGCTATATTTTGCCTCGTTAAGACGATAGGTCCTTCTTTTTTAATCCGATCTTTACCAAACTTTACAGACTTGTTAATATCAATGGAAGCGCGGACAAGTTCGAAAACCAGCCAGCAACACCCGAGTTATGAACCTTGATTTAGTTAAAAAGGCCATATTTGTCCTCGTTAAGACGATATAGAGACTTCATTTTCCATCAGATCTTTACCAAACTTTACCAGATTGTTAATATGAATGCAAGCTCGGAAAAGTTCGAAAACCAGCTATATCGGACCAGGACCAAAAAAAGTACCGAGATGGTTGAGATGTCGTTGGAACATATACTTATATTACCATACTAGTATTTCAAAATAAGTATAAAAAAAAGAAAGATATAAAATTCGGACAGGGAAAGTAGCATTCAATGACGACAGTCAACCAAAACCCAAGAGGGCCTGTGGACGGTCTACTGGCTAACATTGCTCTTATAACATCAATGAAGCGAGTGACTGCCATTTACGTTGTTTTGAACGTTTCGGGCAAAAAACTAAAAAAAAAAGACCATAACTAAAGAATCTGGTAAAGTTTGGTAAAGATCGGATGAACAATGAAGGTCCTATCGTCTTAGCGAGGCAAAATATAGCATTTTGAACTAAATCAAGGGCCATAACTCCACTGTTACTAGTCCGATATGAATGGTTTTCGAACTTGTCCGAGCTTTCATTAATATTAACAATCTGATAAAGTTTGGTAAAGATCGAATGAACAATGAAGCCCCTATCGTCTTAACGAGGCAACATAAATCAAGGGCCATAACTTCGCTGTTACTGGTCCGATATGGCTGGTTTTCGAACTTGTTCGAGCTTTCAACGACATTAATAATCTGATAATGTTTGGTAAAGATCGGAGGAACAATGAAGCCCCTATTGTCTAACGAGGCAAAATATAGCATTTTTAACTAAATCAAGGGCCACAACTCCGCTGTAACTTGTTCGATATGGCTGTTTTTCAAACTTATCCGAGCTTTCATTGATTTTAACAATGTGGTAAAGTTTGGTAAAGATAGGATGAAAAATGAAGGCCCTATCGTCTTAACGAGGCAAAATATAGCATTTTTAACTAAATCAAGGGCCATAACTCCGCCGATACTGGCCCGATCTGGCTGGTTTTCAAACTTTTCCGAGTTTTCATTGAAAGTAACAATCTGGTAAAGTTTGGTAAGGATCGATTGAAAGATGAAGGCCCTATCGTCTTAACGAGGCAAAATTTAGCATTTTTAACTACATGTATAGGACTCACACCACTATTATCTCCCTTTTTGTCTAAATTTTGATGTGTCACGCAAACATGAAATTAAAAAAAGTTCAATCTGGTAAATATTCGTTAAAAGTTAATAGCATGCAGATATTGGATCAATGAAGAATTTAAGCATAAAAACATGTTGCAAAATCTTTTTTATCTCTATGCCACGAACAAAAACATTACAATGGGACCCTATGGAAAATTAATTGTGGTGTGAGACGTTAAGAAAGAGCTGCAGAATGGGTATCTTTATTCGTTATTCTTAAGGCATTGCGCTTTAGAGCTGCAGAATGGCATTTTCATCCGTCATCTCTAAGGTATTGCGCTTTAGAGCTGCAGAACGAGTATCTTTCATCCTTTAATGCTAAGGCATTGCGCTTTAGAGCTGCAGAACAGGTATCTTTCATCATTCATCTCTAATGCCTTGCAATTTAGAGCTTCAGAATGGGAATTTCCATCATTCATCTCTAAGCCCTTGCGCTTTAGAGCTGCAGAACGGGTACCTTACATCCTTCACCTCTAAGCATTGTTTGTGTATCTGTGAACGTTTCAGACATGTTAGGACACAGTTAACACGGTTATTCAGAAATCCCGTCTGTGTATGTATAGTTACTTCAAGTTATCTTCATATTGCAGGAATTAGCAGAAATTTTACTTGATACCTTGTTAACTAAAAATTAACTATATTTTCAAAACCAATACAGGAATAAGCATAATTTTAGCTTTATTTTACAGCTATTGGCTTGTAAAACAAACACACATATCAATGAAGACAGACTACTTTGAAAAAATGTCAAAATTAAAGCGAGAGACTGTTACTTTTCCTGGAAAATCAAAATTTTGACGGGTAACCCTTAGTTTGAGTTTATTATTTTCAGCATTTTTCTCAATAATCATTTCTTAAAGATCATTTGTATGCTATATTCAGATGAAGAGATGCCTTTTCATGTATATTTGAAAGTTTCAGACATAGCTGAGCACAAATGACCAGGAAAATGCAAAATCCTTATCACTACTGTAGATTTTCAAAATATTAAAGGTGCTTTGCCTGAATTTCGACCAATACCCTAGGTCACTAAAACTTGAATAATTTGAAAAGCAATAAACATGGAATCAAACTTTTAGCACTTTTCAGCGTGTAATGATTTGTATACATGTTCAATTATTATTGAGGTGATCATTAGAAAAAAAAAAGACCTTAAGGACTCACACCACTATTATCTCCCTTGAATACTCCTGCCCTACAGATGAAGGAGGTAGATAAAAAAAACAAGTTCGCTTTTCTACATTTTAAAATTAATAAAAATGAACAAATTCCGCAATGTCCTTTACCTGCCGAATCGAAGTACCAGCAATAATCATACCGACGGCCCGTCCACGCTCTTTCGTTGTCATCCGACGCATTTTTTTTTTTTTTAGTAAGTTTTTGTTTGGGATTGAAACGATAAACAATTCCGAGAACACAAACACATGTTCAAATCTTACATCGTGCAGCACGGGACAATAATGCGATTTCGCGCCAAAAGAAGCCACGAGTGCGGATTTTGAAGTTAAAAAAGTGTATTGATTGTTTTGTTTGCTGCTCATATTTATTTGTATAAAATATCAACTAAAAATATACAGTACTTGATATAATGACCGGTTGGCAATTTTGACCACGGCGACCCAAAGTTTACTTAGAGTTATATAGGAAAAGGTTGAAAATTACATTTTCTCTGAAACCGCTTGAAGGATTTTGATGAAACTAAATCACCATGATATTTCGGATAGTCCTTCTCAGATTTATGTTTTTCGCGGCCGCCAGTCATCCAAGATGGCAGCCATGTCTAAACTAGGTCAAATCACAGACCTAATAACCTAATTTATTAATATGTCTGTGGTCAAATTTAAGGAAATTTCAAACGACATCTCCACCGAAACCACTTAATCCATTCGAGTGAAATATCATATACATGTTCCTTGGGTTGGCCTCTATCAAATTTGTATTTTTTGTTATCGTCGAATAATCAAAAGGCCGCCACGACGACCCAAAGTTTAAATACAGTTATATAGGAAAATGCTAAAATTGACATCTTCTCTGAAACCTCTTGAAGGATTTTGTTGAAACTTTATCACAATGATCTTTGGGATAGTGCGCCTCAGATTTGTGTTTTTCGCAGCCGAAAGTTGTCCAACATGGCCACCATGGCTAAAACTAAGTAAAATTTAAGGAAATTTCAAACGACATCTTCGACGAAACTACTTAATCCATTCCAGTGAAATATCATGTACATGTTCCTTGGGTTGGCCTCTATCAAATTTGTGTTTTTCGTCATCATCGAATAATCAAAATGGTTGCCATGGTGACCCAAGGTTTACATAGAGTTATATAGGAAAAGGCTAAATATGAAATCTTCTCGGAAACCTTTTGAAGAATTTTGTTGAAACTTTATCACAATGGTTGGCGTCTATTAGGTTTGTGTTTTTTGTTTTCTGGCAATAATCAAACTAGCCGCCGTGGCGACTCAAAGTTTATAGGAAAGGGCTACATATGACATTTTTACATGTTTACACAGTAGAGCGTCTACATGCCCTCTTGGGCCTTACATGCCCTCTTAGGCCCTCTTGGGCCGCTTGTTTAAAAAAACAACAACAAAAAACATATCCACTAAGTCACTAGCACAATTTCACCATTGATACAGTACATGTATTGAAAACAAGAAAACAGTCATCCAATATTAAACGTGCTCGACACACCCGAAAAAAATATGAAAGAAAACGATATTTTTTTGTAGCAAAAAAAAGAGAAAAGATGAGGGCCATCCTGAATGTTTGTTGAGATTTTAGAGCATACTTGACTCTGGTTCCAGAAGTCACGGGTTCGATTCCCGGTGTGGTCACGTCCCGGGTTTTTCAGAAGCACTTCCGCTGTATGTTACTCGGTCATGGTACTGTGAACTTATGCCATCCTTCGGAGGGGATGTACAACCGTCGGTCCCCTGTGTAGGGATAGCAATATTCTGAACACGTTAACGATATCGATGAACTTCTGCGTTTATCAGTGATACATGCAACCCGTAAACCCTTTCTCGGAAACGAGACTACCGTGATAATCCAGACTGACTGCATGCAGTATCCGTAGAAAGGAAGAGACGTCCTTCTTGATTAGAACCGGAACCGGAAGTGAGAACCGGAACTTAGGTTATTACTGAAACAGTATAGCCTCGGTCACCCGGCCCGCTTCTGATTTCTTCGTTACGCTATGCTACACGGATCCAGAACCATATCTGCAAGTTAGACATATGCATGATACGTCTAGCTGGCCGAGACTATGAAACAGTAGTAGTCTGGTATCCTTCCCCTACTGCGCTCGCTACTCTCTCCTCTTTGACACATTGACCCACAATGCCTCATTCAAAATTCCACCAGCCATTGCCTGACCTCACGAAGAGAGAGTAGCGAAGGGTACCAGACTAAAACAGTAGTTAAAAGCGTACACTGGCTTGTCATGGTTGAGACAGTCGCTACCGCGATATACACTTAATTATAGAGAGACAGGTGTCGCCTTGTTGTAATGATTAGCACCATGGTTTAGTAATAAAGGGATTTTGCGTACGTTCTTGCCCAGCCATGACCGAATTTGGATTAATTCTCGAAATACTTAAAAATTATTTCACACCTGACTAGTCCTTCGGATGAGACAAACCATAGACATCAATACCATTTGATATTGATGTCTATGACTGTTCGCTAAAATGTCCAGTGCAATACAGTGAGGATAAATAAACGCTTATACCATAGATCTACATACAGGGTACCTGTATATCCATGCTTATACCCACGTATAGGGTTTATCTCATTGCAGTGTATATAGCTGTTTAGGATGATATTGTTGAGGAAACTTGTCTATTTAGAAACCGCGTACTGTGTTATGTTAACATGATATGCCCTATACACCGTAAAGTTGTCATACAATCTTGATTTATTTGAGTTACAGGTATCCGGATAACCAGATTCTCCGGATTCTTCAGTCGCTCTCCGGACCTCCGGATTTAAGTGTGATTCTCCGTATTTTTCTCTCCGGATCTCCGCTGTAACGGGAAATAACTGGACCAGGAAATTTATGGAAGTTACACCGGATTTAAGTGTACAATCTCCGGGTTTTCCATCAAAACAAAATGTTCATGATTTAACAGCTATACTTCCACAGTTTATCAGCTATTTCCCGATTTGGTCCTGTTACGCTCCCTAATCAGAGGAATATATACAAGTGTCGAATCAGTGGGGGTCATCCGTGTAATGCACTGACTGAATATACAATTAACAACTAAGGACATAATTCAGCAATATATGTTATTTCTTTAATTGGTCAACCTGACTGAAATAGCAAGGGTGAGGAACTAGCAACTCCTCATGTGTGATACCACTATAACAGCTGCTGCTGTGTACAATGATTATACTTTGCATAAGAGTTGGCTTTGTATTTGCATTTATCATGCATCTGTGTAGAAAAGTAAGTGCGCTCCTTGTGTATAACATCTGATATACAGGTACATGCTGTGTACGACCATTATAATTTGTAGAGTTGACTTTGTATTTGCATTTTAAAGCTCGCATCAGTGTAGGAAAGTAAGTGCACCTTCATAAAACAAGAGGTCAATGACCTTGAAGCTCTACTGATAGATTTTTGATAGCTAGGTCAACATTCCTGTGAAGTTTCATGAAAATCCATCAAGTAGTTTCATAGGAGTAGTTGCTACAAGTTTTCATTATATAACTCTATGTAAACAAGATGGCCGCTGGCGGCCATGTTTAATGTCAAATCAAAATAATTTTTGACAAGGATCAACATCATGTCATACTGATCATTTTAGAAAAAGTCCCATATCAATATCACTTATAGTTTTCAAGAAGTAGTCGCTACAAACTTGAATTTTGAAAATCTATTTTCAGCCATGGCGGCCATCTTGTATTTCCGGCCGACCTGAAATTTTGCTAGGATCAATTAGTCATCAAGAGCAACATTCCTGTAAAGTTTCATGAAAATCCGTCGAGTAGTTACAGAGGAGTAGTCGTTACAAATGTTTACTAGATAACTCTATGTAAACAAAAATGGCCGCTGACAGCCATGTTTAACATCGAATCAATGCTCATCATTTTAGAAAAAGTCCCATATCAATATCACTCATAATTTTCAAGAAGTAGTCGCCACAAACTTGTTTTTTGAAAATCTATTTTTAGCCGTGGCGGCCATCTCGAATTTCCGGCCGACCTGAAGTTTTGCTAGGATCAATTAGACATCAAGAGCAACATTCATGTGAAGTTTCATGAAAATCCGTCAAGTAGTTTCAGAGGAGTAGTCGCTACAAGTTGTTACTAAATAACTCTAACGTCATGACCCCCATTATCGTGGTATTCCCATTATCGTGGTACGTCATTGCACGCGATATTTATGATATATGACGATGAGTGACGTCACAGTTCGTCAGCTATTTTTACCAGAAGGGAATCCGCAACACTTTTGGAATATAAAAAGTAAATCAACTGCATCAATTTTCCTAGAGCATTATAAAAAGTACAAATCTGTTAAAGAACAACTATTGTTTAAGTTTGGACAATGTTTCTACCTCATATATATCCCATAACAAAGTTACTTCGTGTTCACATTCATCCATCTGTTGTCCCAGAATGCAGACGCTGCTTCTACTGGGTCGCACCAGTTCGGACTGTTCTATTTTCCTGAAGGGGCATTCATAAAAAGACATTGCGCAGCACATACCGTACTTCCTATAAGAAAGAGCATTTACTCTGCCAAGCCAAATTATCGATGTGTGGGTTTTAAATTGAAGAAAGAGCGATCATGGACTGGCTTTTGAAGCTTGTGTTTTTGATTTAAAATAATTATAGAACATAAAAAATTACTATATTTATATTCCTAATTCTTTTTTACTTAACATTTGCAAAGAAATCAAAACTCTTAAGTATATGTACATTTTTAGAGTTTAAACGGTACAGTAGTGATCTGATGCAATACGCAAAAAGTCGGTAAGTAAACACGTGTCCACTACAATTATCCAATTTAAGATTTAGCTGATATTATATGTGTAAATCAGGTTACATCAATGAAACCTTGTCTGAATAAAGTTTTAAAGCAGAAATTTGTCCTAAATCAACAAATCCGTTGTTGATATGTTTTTAATTATCAAATATCATTATAAATACGATGGTAACTATGCTATTGATGTATTTTTAGTGAAAATATGTTTTTATAGATAAAAACCGAAAAGACGAACAGGCTACGCTAAAAAATTGAAAAAAAATCAAAGGGGGAAAACTCTTCCTCGTAAAACCGGAAGTGACGTCATTGGGAACAAAACGAAACCATTTGTACATAGGGAAAGCACGCAAAAACAGTATAGTGTGTGTGAAAATGTCGGAATTAAGCGACTATGATGCCGAGTCAGATGAAATGCCCATGATAAGAAGGTTGCACAATGTGCATCCTTACGATTTTGAGCCAGAATTCGTGTCTGAGGATGAAAATACCTCGGATTCATCAACCGATGGCGATGAGGAAGTTGAACGCGGTGCAGGTCATCGAAATTCTGAAAGTCACCAGCAATGCTGCAATATCTCGGTACATTTACACTAAGCGCGAAATGCAGTATATTCCGAATGAATGGACATGGTCTAATACTTGTACATTAATACGAGCGTCAGATTATAAGGACTTTATTTTTGCCGAAAAATAGACATTGAAAAAATATATTAAGAGTCTAGTAAGTATAATTGATAAATAAATAAATGTAACAGCATCTAATTTCTATAGTATTCTATATACCATAAGTCCCCGACACCTCCAAAACAGTCTATAGTGGTGTATGAGATTCGGATTTGCAGTATGACACGCTCTCCACGTGCCGCCAAATAACAATATACCACACAGCGACTAATCAACTATTGCGGTGCCCTATTGAAGTACAGCCTAATCATGGTACAAACGTCGGTATATGACAAAATCACGCACCATTTAGGGAAACGTAGTTTTATGATATGCCTACATTTCCTGTATATTGCAATTCCGTGAGCGGTGCAATACCGCCGCGGCGAGCCGCGTATTGCACAAGACGGATATATGATGCGTGAGAAACTAGTTAGTTCATCGCGCACGAAGATGATCTAAATAATATAGTCAAATGTATTATGAGCACGACATAATGTATTATGTACATGTAGAGATCGAAAAAACAGACCTAACAATTTTTTTATTTAGAATATAAAGTATATATATGCTTGTAAAGCACTTATTTTACTTACTGCATGAGGTAAAAGCCGTTATTGTTGTTGTTTTGCCATACAACATTACTGAACTAATAAAATAGCTAGTAACATTATCAATTTTCTGCGTTTTAATAGACATCCATGAAACATTTTGTCATTATTTTCAAATCCAGAGACCGATATATAACTCTATATAAATCTATAACACTATTGGCAGAAGAAGGTGTATAATTTAAAACAAAACAAATAAAAAAATACTACAAAATATATATTGAAACAACGACAGTGTTTATTTCACCGAATTCATTTACATTCATATGCTAAACCTTTTTAGCGATCTTTTGAAAAACACGGCTACATTATATTAGCGCCGTTCACGTAAGACGCATGCATCTAATTCAACAGCTAAACAATCACGATGTACAGATCTAAGACTATACCTTTCTACAATTTATCATACACATACCCGAGGAATTGCTAAGATAACTGAACAAAAACTTCTATCTTACCTCATTTAATAATTTCTTCCTCAACGCCGGTCGAATCGGCAAACTTCTATCTTACCTCATTTAATAATTTCTTCCTCAACGCCGGTCGAATCGGCGAATAAAACTTGCTCGGAGACGGCGGGGTTAGGCACTTCTAATTTTTGTAGGAAAATATTGTTGGTATCGCTGTTGTTTTTAATCTGCATGGCCGTCTGTCCTTCAAATTCAATGAAAATGAAACCAAAGGATGGATTTCCCACGAATCCAACTCAAAGTGTTTACTACAAACTCGCGCGTCTTTCGAAGGTTCCCATTTTTTTGACACGACGGGCGATTTTCGTCGACAGCGGTCCACCCACAATTCAAATCTTAATCTATCATTAACCTGATTAGGAAAACGAAAAAAACTGATGTTATTAGATTGTCCTTTTTTATGCACACTTTGACACCCAGCTACAGCACACGGCATTTTTAACACGTACCATAAAACTTAATCCTACATAGACAATACTATACAACTCAATGCGACACCGCTGATCGTTTGGTACCAATGACGTCACAGGATCACGTGACACTTACCTGTCTTCAAAAAGGGCGAAACTCAAGCGTGTGCGCTATGAGATAAAATTGCCTTTTGTGAGAAAACGGGACAACCAATAAGTGTAATATTTGAACAGATTGTATATTATATACATATATTTCAGAACATATGCTCAAAAAACACGCTAAATTTCACCTTTAATTAACTTCACAATATGGTTTACCCTTTAAATATCTCATTTGGATCATTTTTCGAATTGCCACGATAATGGGGACCCTTTATAAATAATGGAATCTTCCGACCCAATCGGAATAGTTCACGACATCCGGTAAAAAGTGATTCACGGGAGACAATTGTGTCAATGTAAACAAAGATGATATATTACTGAATTCAGAGGTCATTGAAATCGAGAACAATTATGAATGGTTGTAGCGCAGTTCACGTTTCACCACGATATACCACGATAATGGGGGCCATGACGTTATGTAAATAAAGATGGCCGCTGGCAGCCATGTTTAAAGTCGAATCAAAACGATTTTCGACAAGGACCAACATCATGTCATGCTGATCATTTTAGAAAAAGTCCCATATCAATATCACTTAGAGTTTTCAAGAAGTAGTCGCTACAAACTTGTTTTTTAAAAATCTATTTTTAGATTTGGTGGCCATCTTGGATTTCACATCAACATGAATTTTTGCTAGGATCAACTAGACTTCATGGGCAACATTTCTATAAAGTTTCATGAAAATCCATTCAGTAGTTTCAGAGGAGTAGTCGCTACAAAAAAAAAGTTTACGGACGGACAGACGGACGGACAGACAGACGGACGACGGACGCCGCACCACGGCATAAGCTCTGCTGATCTCTGATCAGAAGAGCTAAAAACCAGTTGTGGTAGAAACTAAACCAAGTCTTTCGAATTACTATGCTAATTTATTATTTGCTATAACCAGGGACTCATATACATGTATTATAGACGGGTCCTGCTATAACTATCAAACAATATATGCATCAACTTGTATTAATTGCGTAAATAATTTAAATTAACAGTGTGGAAATCAAGTCGCGCTGTACACATGTCCAGTTAAAATGTTCTTCGTGCGTTTTAAATCTTAACTTTTAAAAATCTCAGGATTGTATTAAAATGTTTTGGCAGGCCTGGAGTTGTTCACTCAAATTATCCAGGGAGGGTCGTTATACTAAATTATCGGTTGTCACCGTACAGGCTTCCATAGCCTGACAATCGTACTTTAAATTATCGATCAGTTTGTCCAATCAAAATCGAGTAGAATATAATACTAGCCAATCAAAAGAGTGTGTGGGTGGAAGTAAAAGGAAAACGCTTGAAAGGGACCAACCATTGAAACTGCATCTCAAATTCAGTAAAATCGTTGAATATTGTTGTTTAAATGGAAAAAATCTAAATAGATTACTATTTATGTGTAAAGAGACTTCAATGAGTAGGTTCAAAATATAATTAAACAATTAATACGGATAGAATGTCATGTATCCTGAGGTGTAAAATAAATCATCCCTCATTATACATGATTTGATGACGTCAATCACAACATAAATAATAAATTCGTGACAGGAGAAGGAAAGGGTCGATTTTTATTTCTTTTTGACATTTTTGGCTTGTATTAATTGAAAACTCGCCATAGGAACAGACAGGTCAATTCATACCACGTTTCAGCCGTGACATATTGGCTCAAAATGCAGAAAACTCTGCTATTCATTGCAATTTTGCCAATAATATGGTCACAAAGTACAGGATACGACTTGGCTATGCACCATGACGATGCCAGCATGCGAGCTGTTATGACAGAAGTTCACAACAAATGTCCAGACAACACACGAATTTACAAATTACCACCAGCCAACGATTTCAACATACCAGAGAAAACCGTAAATGGTAGTGAACTATGGGTTATTGAGTTTGCCGAAAAGCCAGGAGAACATGTGCAAGGTGAGTTTTCTCTTTCTAAAGTTCTTTTTCTTTCCCAAATCCTAAGGGACCGCCAAAACATTATAACACAAAATTCTGTGGAAATTTGGAGCATGCGACTTGATTTTCACACTATTTTTTTTTAAAGCGCAAATTTAAATTATTTTAAACAAGTTCATGCATAATTTGTTTGATAGTTATAGAAAAAAATAAATTAGCGTTACAAGTAATTCGATTAGACTTGGTTTAGTTTCTACTACAAACGTTTTTATGAAAGTACAGTCACTTTTCTACACAGATGCCTGCTAAATGCAAATACAAAGTCAACTCTTATGCAAAGTACATGTATAATCATTTTGTACACAACAACAGCTGTTATAGTGTTATCACACATAAGGGGTTGCTAGTTCCTCACACTTGCTTTTTCAGTTAGGTTGACCATTTAAAGAAATAACAGATATTGCTGCATTACGCATGTTGTTATGACACTGAAGGAACTAATTATGTCCATAGGTGTTAATTGTATATTCAGTTAGCTGGTTAGTTAATTACACGGATGACCCCCACTGATTCGACATAAATATATTTCTCTGACTAGGGAGCGTAACAGGACCAATTCAGGAAAATTTCTGTGATGTTGTCAGTTTACCTTGATATAAGACTGCCCCAGTTAAATTACGCATTCATGTTACAAATAATAGGCACTTTAAACCAGAAGACCTTTGTTTAACATGCATTTTACTAAATTAGTTTAATAGGTAATTAACATCGCATTGTTTATCTGAAAGAAAATTGTTAAAGGGACACTGTCTGTAAGTAAGCAGATATTGAGCATAACCAAATAACTGTCTGACTTTTATTCATTGAAATGTATACATGAAAACATGAGGATAGACCCTAAGAAGTATGTAGGAATACAAGGAATACATTCGTGAGTTTGAAAAAAAATAGTTTTAATTATTAAATGTAAATAAAGTGGGACCCACAATATTTACCTTTTATGCATTCACGTGACTTCCGTAGCGCACAAGGTTTTCACCATAGTATGTATTGCGTAATATGTATAGCCCGCTTAGCTCAGTCGGGAGCGAGTTCCGACAACTTTACGCTCACGCACACTTAGTTTTACTGCGAGTTTGGGCTGCGAGTTCAAACCCACGGAGTGGATTTGCTTTTTTTTGTACCGCGATTGAATTCCGTTAAACAATCCTGCTTTTAATCAGTAAATATTGAATAATGTTTAGTGTATAATGTTTGCGAACATAATTATTGGGTGTTTTATAAGCTAAAAGTTATGGACGGTGTCCCTTTAAACTCTGAATGTATCATATGACATTCCAGGCAAATCATATGGCTTACCTAAATATTTTCCAATTTTGCTGTGTAATTTGGTAATTATTTGCAAATACCACCAGTGCCCAGTGGGTTATAAAATATAGAATGGTGTTATGTTTCACTTCCATGATATAAGCTATGTGTCAGATAAATCTTTGTTCAGAAGAAATGGAAAAAAAATGTTGTTTTTTCAAAAAAAAATTGCATAAATAGTTTAAGGGTCTGCCCCTTAAAAATAGGGTCGGTCGGGCCACCGAAAACACAGATACTTTTTTATTTGGTCTTATGTATTTATGCTGCATTTTCATCTTTTTACAGTAGATATATTTTATATTACAACCAAGTTACGCTAATCATAAAATGTTTTCTGCTGTATTTATTCTTGTTTAATGTACGGAAAAAAAACGGTTTAGGCCAAACAAAAAAATACCTGTATTTGCGGTGGCCCGACCGTCCCTATTTTTAAGGGGCCGACCCTCAAACTTTTTATAAAAAAAATAAATAAAAAAAAAATATATATATATATATATAGATGGGAAAAAAAACATTTATACAGTGCTACAGTTTACAAAAACTCAAGCGCTTTCGGCTAACGCCTTCATCAGGAGTACACAAACACGAAAATAACAAATACGAAACAAAAAACACTAAGATACACGGCAGTTTAAATAAAACTCTTTGAGAAACAACTTATCGTTTGGCAGTGTTGCAGAAACTGTTTTCTTTGAATAGACACTCTGGAGCCAAATGTGATACTAATAAAAGAACATATCTGGTTGGATGAGGGAAGAACTGTACCCTGACATTTAGTTATGAAGACAGAGTAAAAATGTGAAAAAGATAACACAAGCCCTACCTCAAAAGCTTAAACCTAAAATCGATACTGCAGGATAAAGTATAAAGCAACTCCAAAGCTAGTGAAAACAATGACTAAGGCTAAACAAATTAAATTAAATAAATGGAGATATTTTGATCAAGGGAAGTAACAAAAGTACTAATAATAGAACATTGCTGGTTGGATTAAAGTAAAATTGTATGCTGACATTTATTATTAGTTATGAAGAGACTAATAGTTATTAGTTTAAGACGCTTAAACACAAAACATCCAGTAGGAATCAACAAAGGGGACTAGATACATCTTACAGAATATATTAATGTAAACACACATACTCCGGTTTTTATTACTTCCCTTGATCCAATTTTCTCCATTTATATATTATTTTAGCCTTATTCAATTAACTTTGGAGTTGTTTTTGCTATATCCTGCAGTATCGATTCTTTGTCTTTTGTATAGAGGCAGGGTTATTCACTCACATACTCTCTCTTCATAACTAATAATAAATGTCAGCCTACAATTTTACTTTAATCCAACCAGCAATGTTCTATTATTAGTACTTTTGTTACTTCCCTTGATCAAAATATCTCCATTTATTTAATTTAATTTGTTTAGCCTTAGTCATTGTTTTCACTAGCTTTGGAGTTGCTTTATACTTTATCCTGCAGTATCGATTTTAGGTTTAAGCTTTTGAGGTAGGGCTTGTGTTATCTTTTTCACATTTTTACTCTGTCTTCATAACTAAATGTCAGGGTACAGTTCTTCCCTCATCCAACCAGATATGTTCTTTTATTAGTATCACATTTGGCTCCAGAGTGTCTATTCAAAGAAAACAGTTTCTGCAACACTGCCAAACGATAAGTTGTTTCTCAAAGAGTTTTATTTAAACTGCCGTGTATCTTAGTGTTTTTTGTTCAGTATTTGTTATTTTCGTGTTTGTGTACTCCTGATGAAGGCGTTAGCCGAAAGCGCTTGAGTTTTTGTAAACTGTAGCACTGTATAAATGTTTTTTCCCCCATCTATTAATTTATTCCAACATTTTCGTATCCCCTCGGGGATCCAGTGCTTTTTGAAAGGTATTTTGTAGATGTATGTATTTTCTCACCCTTATATATATATATATATATATACACTCAGTACATTTGAAAACGCACATCTTTTTGTTGATGAAATTTATTATGATCGCATAAAGCTACAACAACAAAATTTTGTAGTATTCATATATCATCTTTATTTTATTCATTTGCCAAATTTCATCAATATAGTACAGAAAATTCATGTATTTTTACTTATTCAAAGTTACCCACTTCATAAACCAAAGTCACAAAGTTAATATCGCGTGTGACCACCTCGAGCGTTTAACAATGCCTGGCACCTTCGCTCGAGTGGTCACATGCGATATTAACTTTGTGACTTTGGTTTATGAAGTGGGTAGAAATTCAAGAACTGGGTGTGCAAATATGCAAACATGGTGTGCAAAATAAGTTGCTAACACTATGTTATGCACCAATTCACGCCAACAGGGTGTCTATGGGCTAAAGTATTTTCACAAAGGTGCATTTTAGATCATCTTTCTTCTATAAATGTATACAAAACATAACAATATTGAGAAAGTAAGAGTTTGGAGGTGTTTAGCAAAAAACAAAACAAACACTTGTTTTTACCCCACCCACTTCTCCAAATGTAGGCCGTGATTTTTCAAAAACAGCCGTGCAAAAGACAGTGAACAAAAATCCTAATTTCTTTGACTGAAATATATATATATATATATATGCAAACAAAATTGCATACAGTTTATGAGATATACACATGACATAATATGTGCATCGTCCTAACCAGAGCCTCAGATAAGAGACATTCCATGTAAAATACCCCTGAAAATGTAAAAACCTCATGATCCATAGACCATAATTGTTCATGCTTACCAAATATGGCATAATGCGTTACAAATGTGATTTACGTGCAAAGTCAAAATATGACGCATATAAGGCCAGAAAGAAAAATACCTGTGTTTCTGGTTACTCGGTTGAAAAAATTAGGGTAGGTAGGTAGGTATTTTTTTTCTTTTCTTTTTTTCTTCTTTTCTTTTCATGGATGTCAAAATTAATCAGATTCTATTTTAATATAAATAGCATCTTTGCTAGGGGCTTAATTAAGTTTTAATTCAAGAATGACACAGCCTAAGTGTCCTATCATGCTGACGCACACAAATCATCTTTTATATTGCATATATTTGTTTGATTTTTGACATTACGCTTAGTATTTATACCACTTCTCAGTCTTCTGGATATTTTTATGCCCCCAAAGGGTGGCATATATAGTAGTCGCACTGTCTCCGTTCGTCTGTACACTCGTGTCCGCTTCATAACTCTGACAATAATGGACGGATTTTCAAATAACTTCGCGCATTTGCTCACCACAACAAGACGACGTGTCACGCACAAAAACCTGGTCGTTGCTCCAAAGTCAAGGTCACACTTGGAGGTCAAAGGTCAAAATCCGTTTGTCTGTACACTTGTGTCCGCTTCATAACTCTGACAATAATGGATGGATTTTCAAATAACTTTGCACAATTGCTCACCACAACAAGACGACATGTCGCGCACAAAATCCAGGTCCGTGGCTCCAAGGTCAAGGTCACACGTAGAGATCAAAGGTCAAATTCCGTTCGTCTGTACACTTGTGTCCGCTTCATAACTCTGACAATAATGGATGGATTTTCAAATAACTTCACACAATTGACATGTCGCCAGTACTGAGATATCTCCGCCCTATTGTTGATGTCGGAGTATATTGACAATAGCTTATATAACATAGTTGCAGGTATCGTTCTGGTTTGATTGGTTGAAATGGATAAATGATTGACAACTGGCGACATGTTAAATGCTCACCACAACAAGACGACGTGTCGCGCACAAAATCCAGGTCCGTGGCTCCAAGGTCAAGGTCACACTTAGAGATCAAAGTTCAAAATCCGTTCGTCTATACAATCGTCTCCGCTTCATAACTCGGACAATAATCAAAGGTTTTTCAAATAACTTCCGAATTGCTCACCACAACAAGACGTCGTGTCGCGAAAAAAAATTAATTATTTTTTTTTAATTTATTTTTTTAAATTTTTTTAATTTTTTTTTATTTGATTTTTATTGTATGTTTGCTTTTTTTTTGATTTTTTTTTTTTAAATATATCTGTTGGTTTCATATTGCTCCAAGGTCAAGGTCACACTTACGGCATTTGTCACTTACTGTGACATTTCTTGTTTTATATAAAACCACATACCTATAAATTAATAGCAAATATATTGGATACTGTGAAATGTATATCTGTTTCACGTGGCAGTGCGGAAATTAATGGTATTTTTTATACAATCTCTTAATTAGGAAAACTATTATAATCCCATATTGCCATTTATTTTAATATGAATCTTTGCATGTATTCTTATCAAAATCTATGAATATTTGAAAGAGATGTTCGAAGAAAAAGTTAAGGTGCTACGTGATAATTTGGCCACTTCATTGTCTATAACTTCATTACTCTGGGACATTTTTTCAGGAAAACTTAAAACATGTTTGTTTTCAACAAATAACACGGAACATCCTTTTTTTTTCTTTTTTTTAAATGTTTTTTTAATTAATATTTTTTTATGATAAAAAAAACTGTAGGGTCGGCGCCAAAAAATAGGGACGGTCGGGTAACCAGAAACACAGGTATTTTTTCCCCTGGCCTAAGCTTTTTCAGAATTACAGATACTCTGATTTCTCCATTCAACATTGTTTTAATCAGTTTAATACCTGCTTTAAACCAGTTCAGTGCCTTTTATAATAATCCCCACAATCTGTCAAAACATTACACAATACATGACTCCATTTGAATTTCTGGCAAAATTTGCAACAATCAAACAATCCTTCATTCTGTTATGTCATACATTTCTAGAGGATTGAGCAGGTTCTTTTGTGGATGTACGATGTCACTCAATTACAAGAGCATATTTTGACACCTTACCCCTTGATCTGGGATCCAAAAAATTATCTGCGGACATATTGTGTTAAGAACCAAGAGATTCTGTATAAAAGATCTATCCTAGTGCCTTTATTTAATGAATTTCTACAATAAATGTGGGTGTTATCCTAGAAATGATGGTCCATCTATCTGTAAGGGCACAATTCAGGTTTATGCAAAATAAGTAATATTTCATTTATATCACTTAAAGGTGATCCTGAGTTCAAGTACATTGGTAACATGCATGGGAATGAGGTTGTGGGCCGAGAAATCCTGCTGAAGTTGATGGACTATATGTGTGACATATACACGAATGATGATGCCATTGTGGAAGGCGAGTTTGATAGAGACTCCATTCGATGGTTGATGAAACATACTCGCATTCACATCATGCCGTCGATGAACCCAGATGGCTGGAATAAAGCTGCTAAGCAGGTAAATGGCTTTAGTATATTAAATTGTTGTTTAATGGCACATGAACACATTATTGTCCCAACAAAGTGTAAGGGGATATTGTGAATGCCTCTGTCTGTCACCATACATGTATCTCCTCCTTACACAATTCAACTAAACTTGGTGTATGACTTCCCCACATGAATTAATAGTGGCGAGCAAGAGCAACATTAGTTTTGACACCGCACCTAGGGGCCTTCAGTGGGTGTCAAAAGGTCAAATACATTAAAACTGACATCGTCATTTTTGCACATTTTGGTATAGTATATGTTATATGCAATGTGAGAATATGGATGATTCCGGAACTGCTTTGCGCAGAGTAATAATTCTTTAAATGCGTTGATTCCGGAATTACACAGCACTATTCTGGAATTGAGCAAGGGGTTAAAAGATATAAAATATACACCAAGTGTCTGCGCAATTCGAGCATGTTTTGCACAAAGTACGAGTTTGTGTTGGGATTTGAAAAGGAAGATGCGCTGTTAGGATGCAAATTTTCGCAAACTCTTCAAGTTAAATACGGTACTGAACTGGCTCATTTTTTAAAGAGGAATTTCAACATTTATGAATTTCTTGTTACAACGTGTACTGTGATTAAAACATCTACAACATCACAGTTGTGTCCTTTCTCCAACTATTAAACTGCAATTATTTTTTTTACAAATCATCTTGGGATTACCTTGGAATATATATGGAAGTAAGTGTGCAGTATATACAATATATAGCGGAAATTCCCGTGTCGCGTTTCTTTTTCCATTCAGTATATTTGTAATCGTCTATGAAGGTAAACAACATACTTACGCCATCGGTGGGGCCTTGAGGAAGGGGCATTAAATACACTAATAATTCAGTTAAGGTGTCATTTTTTCATACTTTTGCAAATTAATTGATATAATAGTCGACTATGAAAGAGACACAGCATATCAAATGATTTATTATTTTAATCTTCCCTGTAACAGGGGGTCCTTTTTTTTAATTATGTCACAAATGGACATATTGATGAAGGGATTACATTTACAGTATATACTGTGGGGGTGAGTAGGGGGTGAGAGAGGTAAATTCGGTCAAATATCAATTTACTGTAAACTGTAATGATTTTGGGAATATCGGTATAATTTGCTCCAGGGTCACTATGGGACTCTGGGATAGCGGTCAGAAGTTTAAATACCCTAAACTTTTTTTATTCACATTTTACAGTGTCATACATGTATACAGAAAAGCATCAATAATACGTCTTGACCTACCTTTTGCTCTTTGTTTATTTACATGGAAGCTTTACATTCAAGTTTTTTATTAACTAGTTTCTCAAATACCAAAAGCCATAGTTTCCAAACTTCATACACACATCTTTATGGCAGCAATATGTTCCTACCCAAGTTAAGCCAATATAAATGACCTTGACCTACTTTTTACACTGTTAACATGGTTAATTTACATTAAAATTTTAGATTGACGTTTTTAGATCACTCTTCGCCCGTCGTCGTTAACTTTTGCTTCAGCGCGACATCCAAGATGGCCGCCATTACCATATATGGTTAAAACCTTAAAAAATATTTTTCTCAAGAACCGCTGGACAAATTTAGACAGTTTTTCTTTTAAAATGAGCCCAGACTATCAATTTTTTTCAAATGAAGTCCCCGGGGTGGGGCCCAAAGTTTGTATATATATTGTAAGATTTTGAATGTTTTTCATAGACTTATATAGGAAAAAACTTTAAATAATCTTCTTTTCTGAAACCACAAGGCACAGAGCTCTCATATATAACAAGTAGCACCAGCTAATGGTCCTCTACTAAATTTGGCCCCGTCCCAGGTGTCACAGTTTTACATAGGAAAAAAACAATCTTTCTCTCTGAAACTACAAGAGCCAGAGGTTTAAAATTTTGCATTTACTATTTCTAAAACAAACATGTTGATTACTGTGTATAATAATATGTTTTTCTCCAATGTGTGCGTGTGTGTGGTTGGTTGTGGTGGTGGGGCTGTCAAATTTGTTCTTGTTTGCATTTACCATAAGCTTATGATCCGCTACCAAGTTTATTCAAATGCATCAACGTATGGTCCTCATTCAAGTTTGTTCAAATGGTGACCCTGGGGTCAAATCTGGCCCTGTCCCATGAGTCACAGTTCTACATACATATAGTACATGTCAAGTTGTATAGGAAAATCTTTAAAAAATCTTCAAGAGCTAGAGGTTTAATAGCATGCATTTATCATAAGCTTATGGTCCTCTACCAAGTTGGTTCAAATGGGACCCTGACGTTAAATTATGGCCACCGCACCAGCGAACACCTATTTTACATAGACTTAAATAGAGAAATACCGGTACTTTTTTTTTCTTTCGCTTTTTTTTTCTTTTGATAAGAAGGGGCATCCGTGGCCGAGTGGTTAGAGTCTCTGACTTGCAATCATTTGCCCCTCACTCAGGTTCGATCCCTCAGGGGCCTAGGAATCTTTATGTGAGGAAGCTATCCAGCTGGCTTGCGGAACATCAGTGGTTCTACCCAGGTGCCCGCCCGTGCACGAAAATTGCCCGGAGGGGCACCTGGGGTCTTCCTCCACCAGTGGAAGCTGGAAAGTCGCCATATGACCTTAGCTGTTGGTGCGACTATAAAATCCAATTCAATTCTTTTGATAAGACACAATGTATAGAGCTCTCATATATTGCATGTAGCTTAATATTATGGTGCTTTAAATGGTGACCTTAGGGTAAAATCTGGCCCTGCATTGGGGGTCATATATTTGTATACAAGAATTATATACATGCAGGAAGAAACTACGTGAGCTAGAGGTCTATTATTTTGCATACATGTATAAACAATAAGCTTATGGTCCTCTATCAAGCATGTTCAAATCATGACCATGGTGTCAGTTAAGGGCCCCACTGCAGAGGTCATATTTTACTTTAATCAGAGCCTTCTCTGACCTTACCAGTCCTTTTTACGATTTTGTTATTTCATCTGGCTGTGTACAAAAAAGAACACACAAAAAAGGCTTTTATGTCAGAGAAGGCTCAGATTAGTTTTACATAGACTTGTAGAGGGAAAAACCTTAAAATATTTTCTTCTCTGAAACCACGGTTATACATCGAATTAAGAATAGTATTCGATTTAATATTGTGACAAAGGGGTGTTTTTGAGAAAATGACTATCAGCAGCCAGGCAATTTGTAATCTCTGATCAGCTTTTTACTCGCAGGCTGATCTGGGTTTACAATGGATGCAAAGGCCATTATAGTCATGCTTAGCGGGTTACGGGTTAAATGTTCTCATTCCCATGACCAAAGCATTGGAAGTAAGCTTAGGGGCCTGGTCCTCAAACTAGTAGTAAAGACCCTGTGTTTCAAACCTTTTCGTCTCTCATCGCTGTGGGTTCGAATCCAACTGAGAGCTTGACTTGTAAGTCAGAAAGTGTCGAATCGTACATACGGTGAGTGTGATACAGTAATGGTTCTAGCCAGGAAAAGTGGAAGGTCGGCCATCATATATATATAGCCTAACATGTGCTGAAAATGATGTAATTGAATTGAATTGGGGTTTAAAGGTGCACCAACACATGAATAGTTATATGGCACTTACTAGAACCTCTTCAACCAACCAACCTCAAACTTGTAACATTTCTTTTTTACAATGCAAGCCAGCTACCACTGATACACTAACCCCAGTATTTAAAAAAACACCATTCACACAAACACAATTCATACTGATTTATTGTCCTTTAAAGAAGCATGAAAAGAAGAATCTCTTTTGAATAATATTAAATCCCCACATAGCAGGTAACATAGTAACCAGTGGGTGTCTTTGTGTGGATAATCAAAGAAAATGTACATGTATACATGAATATTGGACTTACCAACCTACAGTGGATGTCCTGAGGAAATTAGCCTGCCATAAAATTAATTTGTTTATTGGAAAAGTTATAGTTTCTTTTCAATTGAAAATTACGATTAATCCAGCATCAAACAGGGGATTAGATCTTCAAGAGATTTAGGTTCAATGTGAACAACTTCCCATTTCATTATTATTTTTAATGATTTTTTTTACATTCACGTGTGTATATAAATTATGATGCTTCGGTAAACTTCGGTATATATATTTTTTTTTTATTTTTTTTTTTAATACCTAGATATATAGATATATATATATATATATATATTTTCTTTTTTTCAAATCTTTTATTTTTTATTATTTTTTTTTTTGTTTAGGTAATTTTTTATATATTTTTTTAAATTTAATTTTGAATTTAATTTAATTTTTTTTTAATTTTCTTATTTCATTATATATATATATATATTTTTTTTTTTATGTTAACGCCGTGTTAGCAGGAAGCATTCTTGTCGGCGCTACTCCTCCTAAACGTCATTTTGGATTTTGACAAAACTTGGCAGAAAGCATCGATAAGATGTCTAATTGTGCATATCACGCTTTTGTTCCAGTTTGCTGATTTATGACGGAGTTATGGCACTTTGACATTTTTACTTTAAATTTCTTGTTAGTGCTACTCCTCCTAAACGGCTTGTTGGATTTCTACAAAATTTGGCTGGAAGCCTCAGTATGATGTCTAGTTGTGCAAAGCATGGTATATCAAATGAAATTATGGACAAGTTCGAAAACCAGCTAGAATGAAAATGTTAGTAACGGCAGGTTATGGCCCTTGATTTGTTGAAAAATGCTATATTAATTTATATTTTCCTTTGTTAAAACTGTAGTTACTTCATTTTTTATCTGATCTATCCCTGTTGTTTTTGTAATGTTTTAAAAAAACTACTGATGGGAATTTTATGTCGACAACCCTTGATATAAGAGCCATTTTAGCAAGTAGAGCATCCTCAGCCCTCTTGGGCCTCTTGTTTTTAATAGAATGTAATTTTGTTCTTAAATGTCATCTCAGCAAACGGCAAACTCGATTGTTTTAGTTGCTAAAATGTTTACAAACTTTCATTTAACCATCATTAAAGGGGCGCCCGTGGCCACGTGGTTTACGTCTCTGACTTGAAATCACTTGCCCCTCACCGCTGTAGGTTCGATTCCTCAGTGGCCTAGGAATCTTTATGTGTGGAAGCTATCCAGCTGGCTTGCGGAACGTCGGTGGTTCTACCCAGGTGCCCGCCCGTGCACGAAAATTGCCCGGAGGGGCACCTGGGGTCTTCCTCCACCAATGGAAGCTGGAAAGTCGCCATATGACCTTAGCTGTTGGTGCGACTATAAAATCCAATTCAGTTCAATTTAAGCATCATTGACCTTTTTATTTTTAAGTCCAGCCCCCATTAGGCGAGACATGTGAATCCACAGATTTCTTGTAGTCAATTCTTACACGTATATGTTGCCCCTTTAAAATCTCTCCAATATCGAACTGGTCCATATCAGACATGTTTATACGCCAGGGTTCTCAATAACTTTTGGTTGAACAGGCCTTTTTGAAAAAGTAACAGGCCTTTGGTGTGGGGGGTGCGGAAAATTTTGAAATTGAGCGCGTCATTTCCTGCATTTTGGGCTATTTTTAATGACTTTTAAATCACACTTTAAAGTGCAATTTTATAAGCAATATTCCTCTATATGCAGATACAAATACTGCAGTGCAGTAGTTGTATCTTTATTTAGAGGTAGTGCAGTATGTTGACAATTACATTTATTTACCAAACTTCAACAACACATATCCATTTGAAAATTGTATTCTGAACACCACATTATATTTTTTTTATTTTTTTTTTATTTTTATATATATATTTTTGAACGATTTTGAACTGGCCCAAATGCCATTTGAAGCGGTCATTTCGGCCGGCGGCCGGTTCTTATTGAGAACCCTGTACGCAGATCAATACTTGATGATTGATACGTTGGATTTATTCGAGAGAAAAATGGTCTTGATTATCAGGCCAACTCCTTAAGGACATGGACGTGTCAGGTCTTGTCTGGCTGTTGAATAACATGCATGACTATCCTAAACCTACTGACGTCGAGTTATATATATATATAATATAACTTACATATTTTGAGAATCCATACTCTATAAACGGCTTGACCAGCCAGACCAAGCCCCAAAACTGAAGCACCGAATTAAGAGTTACCAACTCAAGATTAATTTTACTGCATGCATATTCAGTCACGGGTATTTAAAGAACCCTAGAATAAATCTATATACTTTTAATTGGCTCATATACATTATAAACAGCTTTGAATTGCAATGTTGCTGTTATACAGAATAACTGTATGGATCTGTGAAAATACAACAAAAAGATTTTAGGTTCTAAAATAATGCTTATGATGAAAGCCGGTACAGTTACCCTGATGGAGATAATGATGATGATGATGATGATGAGGATGATGGATGATAATGATTTTATATTGTAGGAGGGTGCTAAAGACTGGCTGGTTGGTCGGACCAATGGTAACAACGTGGACCTAAACCGAAACTTCCCAGACTTGGACAAGGAATTCTTCAAGAAGGAGCGGACACCAGGCCATAAGAACAATCATCTTGATAGGCTGGAGGACGATTTGAAACAATACGCTGGAAAGGTAATAATGTTGAATAGTTCTGCAATTCTGTTTTATTTTCCAAAGCCTGCACACAGTTTAGGTCTGAATATAATAAATACAGGTATGCTTGTTAGACGTCCAGCCATGTAAACCATGTACATCTTGAGGCACATCTATCTGCCAGTGTGTTACCAGATATTTTAATGCAGTTGCAATCAATCTGCCAGTGTGTTACCAGATATTTTAATGCAGTTGCAATTTTCCAGTTATTCTTATTCAGTGAGTTTGTTATAGCAGTAACTTAAATACATGACTATATTAATAGCTAAACATGTGAAATTTAGAAGTCTACTCTGGTTTTAATAAACATGTTCAAACAGTAGTAAAGTTGTTTTGTTTGGATAAATATTTGTATATAAGCCTTTTAAGGGTAGAACATTGGACAAATAAACAGTAAAACATAATACACTATAAGGAATGGATAACCATAAAGTAATCATTAATGAATTGCAAGTAAACATAAAGATTATAACAATGAAAATGTTGAAGAACACCATAGTACAAGAAAGAGTTTGTTTCAGGTCGTCCGACCTACCCTATTTTTAAGGCCACAACCCTAAACAATTTAGGGCACAACATTTTTTTAATTCTTTTTTTTAGGTTTTTAAGGCATGTAAGAGTTGTGCAACACTCATACTATGTAATATGTTCAAGAAAACATGCTTTTGATGTTCTTGTTTTGAATTTAAGATTTAATTCTATAAAAAAAATGAAGAAAAAAAAAGGTTTTCCTTCTTACCTAGGCTACCCTAATTTTTTTGGGAAAAAGACCAGAAACAGACTTTCTGTTTTTGGCCTTATCTGATTATTTCATTTGTTCTTTACTTACAGTACTTCAAACATTTGAGGGTTTCACTGCAATACTGTAATAACTACATGTAAATAGGAACGAAGATACATGTAATGCAATTCTGCATTGAACCCTCAAATAAGTCTCAAATAACAGATAAAGGCAATTTCTGACAGTCATAGATTCCTAGATGTATGCTTTTATTCAGGCAAACGCATGTGCTCTGTAAAACTATTTTTTGTCTGTTAAAAACTAGTGTACACTTCCATTACATTGTACCAGCTGGAGGCCGAGACACAGATGGTGATGATGTGGCTACACTCCATTCCGTTTGTGCTGTCTGCCAACATGCATAATGGTGACTATGTGTCTAACTACCCCTGGGACGAGACAAAGGACGGCAGCCCCCACACTTACTCGAAGAGTCCTGACGATAAAACATTCAAGTAGGTCACATGTAGAAGTCAAAATTTATCTGGTTATCATGTCAAACCGATTTGTATGGACCTTATCATTCATATCAAGGCAGTTTGTCTGGAACAAACCATGTCAAGGCAGTTTTTAGCTTATGGGATGGCGAGTTGTCCGTCGTCCGTCTGTCGTCCGTCCGTCCGTCGTCCGTCTGTTAACTTTTGCCTTGTGAACACTCTAGGGCCTTCATTATTAATCGAATCTTTACGAAACTTTGCCAGTGTCTTTATATCAATGAAAGCTCGGACAAGTTCGAAAACCAGTCGGATCGGATAAATTTCACCGGAGTTATGGCCCTTGTTTTGCTGAAAAATGTCATATTAAGCCTTGTGAACACTCTAGCTCCTTCATTTATTATTTGATCTTTACCAAACTAGCACAGATTGTTAATATTCATGAAAGCTCTGACAAGTTCGAAAACCAGCCAAATTGGATCAGTAACACCGGAGTTATGGCCCCTGTTTTTTCTGAAAATTGACATTTTCTGCCTTGTGAACGTTCTAACACCTTCATTTATTATTTGATCGTTACCAAACTTGCACAGATTGTTAATACCAATGATAGCTTCGACAAGTTCGAAAATCAGATAAATTGGTTCAGTAACACCAGAGTTATGGCCCTTGTTTTTTCTGAAAAATGCCATTTTCTGCCTTGTGAACACTCTAGCACATTCATTTATTATTTGATCTTTACCAAACTTGCACAGATTGTTAATATCAATGAAAGCTCAAACAAGTTCGAAAACAAGCTAAATCGGATCAGTAACACCGGAGTTATGGCCCTTGTTTTTTCTGAAAAATGCTATTTTCTGCCTTGTGAGCACTCTAGGGCCTTCAATATTAATCGGACCTTTACTTAACTTTGCCAGTGTCTTTATATCAATAAAAGCTCGGACAAGTTCGAAAACTGGCAAGATCGAAATAATTTCACCGGAGTTATGGCCCTTGTTTTGCTGAAAAATGCCATATTAAGCCTTGTGAACACTCTAGCACGTTCATTTATTATTTGATCTTTACCAAACCTGCACAGATTGTTAATATCAATGAAAGCTCAAACAAGTTCGAAAACAAGCTAAATCGGATCAGTAACACCGGAGTTATGGCCCTTGTTTTTTCTGAAAAATGCTATTTTCTGCCTTGTGAGCACTCTAGGGCCTTCAATATTAATCGGACCTTTACTTAACTTTGCCAGTGTCTTTATATCAATAAAAGCTCGGACAAGTTCGAAAACTGGCAAGATCGAAATAATTTCACCGGAGTTATGGCCCTTGTTTTGCTGAAAAATGCCATATTAAGCCTTGTGAACACTCTAGCACGTTCATTTATTATTTGATCTTTACCAAACCTGCACAGATTGTTAATATCAATGAAAGCTCGAATAAGTTTGAAAACCAGCTAGATCGGACCATTAACAGCGGAGTTATTGCCCTTGATTTAGTTAAAATTGCTATATTTGGCCTCATTAAGATGATAGGGCCTTCATCTTTCATCCAATCTTTACCAAACTTTACCAGATTGATTATATACATGAGAGCTAGGGCAAGTTCGAAAACTAGCAGGATGGGACCATTAACAGCGGAGTTGTGGCCCTTGATTTAGTTAAAAATGCTATATTTTGCCTCGTTAAGACGATAGGGCCTTTATCTTTCATCTGATCTTTACCAAACTTTACCTGATTGTTTATATCAATGACAGCTCAGACAAATTTGAAAACCAGCCAGATCGGACCAGTAACAGGTGAGTTATGGCCCTTGATTTAGTTAAAAATGCTGTACTTTGCCTCGTTAAGATGATAGGGCCTTCATTTTTATGCGATCTTTATGAAACTTTATTAGATTGTTAATATCAATGACAGCTCGGTCAAGTTCGAAAACCAGCCAGATCGGACCAGTAACAGTGGAGTTATGGCCCTTGATTTAGTTAAAAATCCTATATTTTGCCTCGTTAAGACGATAAGGCCTTCATCTTTCATCCGATCTTTAAGAAACTTTACCAGATTGTTAATACCAATGAAAGCTTGGACAAGTTTGAAAAACATCCAGATTGGACCATTTACATTGGAGTCATAGCCCTTGATTTTCTGAAATATGCTATATCTTGGCCTCATTAAGACGAAAGGGCCTTCATTTGGCCGGATTTCATTGAAACTTTGCAGGGGTGATCAGTACCAAGCTTAGTTGTACATAGTCACAGTGTTCCAGTTGAATGATTTTGGCGGAGTTTTAACCCTTTAAAGGTTTTAATACACAAACTTTGTTCTGACTAGTTCTCTTGAACCCCTGGCCAGATTAAACGAAACTTTTTAGGGATGATCAATTTTATATCTAGTTGTGCAAATCATCGCCGTGTTCCAGTTGAATGATTTTTGGCGGCGTTATGGTCCTTTAAAGTTTTTAATACACAAACTTTGTCCAGATTAATCTCTTCTGAACTCTTTGCCATATTTCAGCGAATCTTGGCGAGGATGATCAGTACTAAGCCTAGTTGCACCTGTCATTGCCATGTTCTGGTTGAATGATTTTTGAAAGACTTATGGCCCCTTATACATAAACTTTATCTTAGCCAGTAGAGCGTCCACAGGCCCTCTTGGGCCTCTTGTTTTCCTTATGTCAAGGCAGTTTGTCTGGAACATACCATGACAATGCAGTTTTTTTCCTTCTCATGTCAAGGCAGTTTGTCTGGACCTTCTTATGTCAAGGCAGTTTGCATGGACCTTATAATGTCAAGGCAGTTTGTCTGGACCTTATTATGTCAAGGCAGTTTGTCTGGACCTTATTATGTCAAGGCAGTTTGTCTGGACCTTCTTATGTCAAGGTGACAGTTTGTCTGGATCTTATTATGTCAAGGCACTTTGTCTGGACCTTCTTATATCAAGACAGTTTGTCTGGACCTTATTATGTCAAGGCAGTTTGTCTGGACCTTATTATGTCAAGGCAGTTTGTCTGGATCTTATTATGTCAAGGCACTTTGTCTGGACCTTCTTATATCAAGACAGTTTGTCTGGACCTTATTATGTCAAGGCAGTTTGTCTGAACCTTATTATGTCAAGGCAGTTTGTCTGGATCTTATTATGTCAAGGCACTTTGTCTGGACCTTCTTATATCAAGACAGTTTGTCTGGACCTTATTATGTCAAGGCAGTTTGTCTGGACCTTATTATGTCAAGGTGGCAGTTTATCTGGACCTTATTATGTCAAGGCAGTTTGTCTGGACCTTATTATGTCAAGGCAGTTTGTCTGGACCTTATTATTTCAAGGCAGTTTGTCTGAACCTTCTTATGTCAAGGCAGTTTGTCTGAACCTTCTTATGTCAAGGCAGTTTGTCTGGACCTTATAATGACAAGGCAGTTTGTCTGGACCTTATTATGTCAAGGCAGTTAATATCATACAGCAAGGCAGTTTCTATGGATCTTTTCACGTCATAGCAGTCGTGATGATGCTGCTTTGCAGTTTGTCTGGACCTTGTCATGTCATAGCAGTCATGATGATGCAGTTTGTCTGGACCTTGTCATGTCATAGCAGTCGTGATGATGAAGTTTGTCTGGACCTTTTCATGGAGATAGGCTTTACACACTCACAATGACATTTGTTTCTTCTGTACACCGCTAAGTTTAAATGTTGTTTTGACTTTACTTCTACAGATACCTGGCCAAGAGTTACTCTCTACCACACAAGGTCATGGCCAGAACTCACAAGCCGTGCGATAATATGAAGGGGGAATTCAAAGATGGAATTACCAATGGGGCAGACTGGTACTCTGTGCCAGGGGGTGAGTAGAAGGGTGGAATTTATACCTATATCGTACCTGTGCATGAAGTCTTCATTCACCTATATCATACCTGTGTATGAAGTCTCCATTCACCTATATCATACCTGTGTATGAAGTCTTCCTTGTCATCAGTGAATTGATATACCTCATTCACCTATATCATACCTGTGTATGAAGCCTCCATTCACCTATATCGTACCTGTGTATGAAGCCTCGATTCACCTATATCATACCTGTTAATGAAGTCTCCATTCACCTATATCGTACCTGTGTATGAAGTCTCCATTCACCTATGTCGTACCTGTGTATGAAGTCTCCATTCTTCCTTGTCATCATTGAATTGATGTTCCTCATTCACCAATATCATACCTGTGTATGAAGTCTCCATTTTTCCTTGTCATCAGGAAGCTATCCAGCTGGCTTGCGGAATGTCGGTGGTTCTACCCAGGTGCCCGCCAGTGCACAAAAATTGCCCGGAGAGGCACCTGGGGTCTTCCTCCACCAGTGGAAGCTGGAAAGTCGCCATATGACCTTAGCTGTTGGTGCGACTATAAAATCCAATTCAATTCAATTCAATTCCTTGTCATCAGTGAATTAATGTACCTCATTCACCTATATCGTATATGTATGAAGTCTCCATTCTTCCTTGTCATCAGTGAATTGATAAACGTTATTCACCTATATTGTAACTGTGTATGAAGTCTCCATTCACAAATATCATACCTGTGTATGAAGTCTCCATTCACCTACATGTATTGATTTAGCCTTTGTACCAAGTCTCCATTCACCTACATGTATTGATTTAGCCTTTGTACCAAGTTTCCATTCACCTACATGTATTGATTTAGCCTTTGTACCAAGTCTCCATTCACCTACATGTATTGATTGTACCTCACGTCCTGTGTACCAAGTCTCCATTCACCTACATGTATTGATTTAGCCTTTGAACAAAGTCTCCATTCACCTACATGTATTGACTGTGCCTGTGTACCAAGTCTCCATTCACCTACATGTATTGATTGAGCCTGTGTACCAAGTCTCCATTCACCTACATGTATTGATTTAGCCTTTGTACAAAGTCTCCATTCACCTACATGTATTGACTGTGCCTGTGTACCAAGTCTCCATTCACCTACATTTATTGATTGTGCGTGTGTACCAAGCCTGCATTCACCTACATGTATTGATTGTGCCTGTGTACCAAGTCTCCACTCACCTACATGTATTGACTGTGCCTGTGTACCAAGCCTGCATTCACCTACATGTATTGACTGTGCCTGTGTACCAAATCTCCATTCACCTACATGTATTGACTGTGCCTGTGTACCAAGCCTGCATTCACCTACATGTATTGACTGTGCCTGTGTACCAAATCTCCATTCACCTACATGTATTGACTGTGCCTGTGTACCAAATCTCCATTCACCTACATGTATTGACTGTGCCTGTGTACCAAGCCTGTATTATTTACTATTGCAGGAATGCAGGACTACAACTACCTCAGTGTTGACTGTATGGAGATCACACTAGAGCTGGGGTGTGAAAAGTTTCCCAGTGCAGACCAACTCCCTAAATTCTGGAACGATAACATAAACGCTCTATTCAACTTCATGTTCCAGGTAGGATATAATTCATTGACACAAGTTTTCAATATTTCTTCCAAAAAATTAAGACCGCTTATTACTGGTACTCTGACAGTCATTTATAGATGATACATCTCAATCCATTTTAAAGTTATAGCAAAATCTGAGCATACATGTTTATGTATAGTGTGTAAAGCTTAAGTAATGGTGCTATATTCAAAATGACGCAAATAGCAGTGCGACTTACAACTAAAAGAGAAGGTTAAATAAGTTATATGTGATGTGGGTTTGATTGTGTATGCTTAGAAGTTGTATGTTTCTAACTGAATGTGGCTACAATAAATATTCTGCTGTAGCTAACTAGCAACAATTAGCTGCAAAGAACTAAACCTGCATTTAACTTTGTTTTGTGTTTCACTTTAGGCCCATATTGGAGTGAAGGGCACCATCACGATGCCTACAGAACTGCAACATTTGAGAGCAGCCATCAAGGTTTATGACGAGAACAATAACTATATCGACCATGACATCTTATCCAGTAAGTTATTCATTTGTTAATTTTTTTAAAAAAAAAATTATGGACATATTTCATGATTTTTTTAAATAATGCTTAATGAATTATACAAGTATATTTGGTTGCCTGTGTAATGGCATGGATCCCTATTTATCACATAACTTATGACTTGGGAGTGGAATAACACCATTCTATATTTTCAATATACAACTAGTTATATAACTATGCAGATAAGCCTAGTACGCGCTGTCAAAAAATATTGATAATGACTATGATCCAATTCCCACGTTTTATGTCGGTTTCACATGTTAAAGCGACAGGCAAAATGCAATAAAAGATGATATAATGCTCGGCAACAGCCTCACATTATATAATTTTGCCAACTTGTTTAATAAATTCAATAATGAATGAGTACTCATTAAAGATTCTCTATTTATTCAACTTCTTGTGTTCATGAATTTATGTTTCGGTCATAAGATTATGTACAAGAAACAAGAGGTCCTAGAGGCTATGTTTTGCTCTATGCTATTTTTAAAAAAAATGAAGTTTATAATTTAAAGTGAAAAAAATTACATGGTTACACTATATGTATATATATATATATATATATTTCGAAAGTTGCCGTATTGAGTTCAAATTATCTCCCTTTATTATATTTACCTGAATTCACAGTATCCCCAAGATCAGGCACCTTTCATTGTCACTGTCTCGATATAGCTGTGTGTGGTTGAATGCTTAAATGTGGCCCACTCTTATGAGCTATAATTGTATGTATGTATGTATGCGTCTATATGTTAATTGTGCCTCCAGACGAGTGTGTTATGATGTAGAGATACAGTTCATCAACATGTGTTGCAGCTATCCTTTATAGGGAGTGAATGCATACGCTTGATTTCTGTGTATCTCGTCATAGCTAGGCGCCCTGCCGTAGTTTGTCCGAAGGTTGTCTGTCCATGGTAGTTCACAAATATTTCTCCCTATATATATCTATATATATTTATATATATATATACACAAAAGAATTCAAAAGAATTCATGGCAAAATGAATACCACCTGAATAAAAGTGTGGATGAGAATTCACTAAGTCACAAAACAATTTTTATGTCAGAGAATGTTTAGCTGTTCTTGTCTCTTAGCATCAGTTTTAAATAACTACCTAATTAATTAACGAACAAAGTTTGACAATCTGTAAAATGAAACGTCGGTCAACTTCCAGGCAAGTACGATGATTACTTCCGACTGTTGGATAACGGCAAGTACACTGTCGAGGCCATGGTTACCGTGGAGATCAACGGTGTGCCCAAGGACATGAAGAGACGCAAGTGTGTGACAGTTGATAACAAACCGACAGATCGCAAAGAGGCGCAAATCTTGGACTTTGACTTTACCCAGGAAAATGAGGGCAGTTCATGCCAACAGGTATGATCCACTTACAAGGCAGATTGTTACCTCAGTTCCAGATAAAATCTCACTGTTTGTGTTATAGGTTGTCTGAAACAGATCGCTATTCCCATGTTTAATCCACACATATAAATGATTGTCGTTTTTCACATTTTAATCTTAAATATGAAATTAAATTGATAAGAAGTCTGTTCTTTTTTCCTTTTAAAGTTTCTTGTTCAGGAAAAAATATTCTTGTTCAGGAAAAAATAATCAGATTTTTAAAATTATTAAAAAACAAAAATATATGTGAATTCTTTTGAACTAACACTTTAAACAATGGGTGCAGTTGTCAGATAGTAGCATGCTGGCCTTCTAACCCTAAGGTTATGGGTTCGAGATTCGTCGCAGAACATTGTTCTGGTCACCTTGAGCAAGTCACTACTGATGCTCAGTAATGCCAGTCCTCCTTGAAGCCTTCATAAACCAAAGTTGATTACGCATATCTTACATAGTTGTTCTTTACAATTGCAGGAGCGTGAAATGAATCAGAATCTCTACGGTGAGGAGGGTTACTATGATCTTATCTCCCTCCTGAAAAGCCTGGGCAACAGGAACAAATACAACCTCTACTGAACATCAACACAGAAATGAGGGGATGCTACTCTAGTTACTTCTCACAACATGGAGTTACTCCCCTTCATTGTTACAAAAGTAAAAGGGGACGTGTCTTTGTAGGCTTAGCAGTAATTTGAAATTACTCATTTGTAGGATTATTATTGTAAAATGGTATTAAAGGAAAGACTACCAGTATTTATTCAACAATTTTAGTTTTATTATTTTTAAAAAGATTTTTTTTTTTACAAATTAAAAGCCTGCTACATTTTTGGAAATCATTGAAGGATTGAATATAATCTATGCATGAGCGTTTGAAAATATTTAACATTTTTTTAATTTGTCGGCTTTAATCAGAAAAAATAAATGAGTAATTTCAAATCAGGTGATGGTATATGTATGTGTGAACTTCCTTTCGTTTTATAGTACCGTATTGTTAACAGAAATAACAGTGAAATATTTTCTTAACAGGGTTCAAATTTGGACTGGCAACATTTCGCTGGTAGCATTTTTTGTAATTGGCAAAAAGAAAAAGTAACTTGCAATTTCTACGGCCGTGTAAATACAAATATGTAACAAATAAGTAAAAAGCACAAGATGATTCATCATTAGCAAACATGCTAGATTCCATATGTGTCATACAAATATAGAGACGTAGTAGGAAAACTTAAAAATATTAAAACACTATTGATATGAAAGCACATGGTATTCTAAATTAAACACGTAAGGTATTTTGATGCACTTGCAAGTTTACTGGCAATCTGAAAATGTCACTTGAATTTTGCCACTATACCAGCTTAAATTGGAGCCCTGCTTCATAGAAGTTGTTTACTTATATACATTCTACATGTAGGTTTCTGTAGTTGAACTTTGCACTGTTGGCAATCTCTTAGTTTATTCGACACTTTATCAGTTTATTCGACACTTTATCCATACTGGTTTCATTCAGGGATATTTCTGATATTTTGTACATTTAAAGTAGTAGATGGAATGTTTGAAGGTTATTGTTAAAGCTTTTTTGTAGAAATACTTTTTGTGGAAGTTTAAAAGAGGAATAATTGCTTAAATTTAATCTGGCTTTTCTTTATTGTCTAAAAAACTGTTTGGTCTTACTCTAGTGTCCAATAGCCGTCATATTCGACTTCTATACTTATTCATATTAGTTTCATTTCGTTCTGTTTCATACCTATTTAAAATAGAGCAACAGCAAGTTGGAAAGAAGTCTAACATTTTGTTGTTCCATGTACTCATGTTATTTACTCGCTCTCATAGTCTCGTGTTTATGGACACGTTTATATCGTACCTATCTCTTTGTCTTGTAGTTCCATAATTTTATTTTGACTACGCAAGTTTCATTTTCCAATAAACATGGTTTAGTATACCGATATTGCCTCTACTATTCTGTGAAAATAAATTGAGAAATAGTTTATATATAAATATTAAACATATTTAGGGACAAAGAAAAACAAACCATTCCTTATGACAAACATTCCTGGAATTAAGAATTGAATAAGTGATATTATTTTGCGTTATACAGCCTGTTACAGATATAAATGAATTTATTGTTATTGCAAGAGTTACTTGTGCAATATGAAAGAAGATATATATTGTTTGTTATATTTATTGCTTGTTAAATTCTATTTTGTATTTTTTATTGTCGGTTTCCAGAATTTGTTTATGATTGTATCGGCATTCCATGACATTTTACCTTTTAGTTACTGATAGTAAAAACTGTACGAAACTATCGTGAAGAATACTTCTACAATTTTTAAGAGAGAAAAAAAAATGCATTTAAACACATTCTAAATCAAGTTGTATTTTGTCATTTTTCTGGATATAACTCTCGAGGAAATGATTGTGTATCTCATGTTTTTATCCTTGTTGCATTTATGTGAAGTTTGTGTTGTGATTTTGCATCCTTTGCTTATACCAGAATTCCAGCTTGTTTAGAAATCCATTGTTTAAGTTTTAAACAAATCTATATTTAGGTTTTCTGGAAATCCAATGTTGAAGTTTACTGCCAGTGTGTAACATTATCATTGTTGTTATTGTTAATATTTGTGCTTTTTTCTTTCTTCAGATACTGTATATAGTTTATCATGTACAGGGCAAACTGGCCTTAAATCACAGTTTTTAGCTCTACTGGCCAAGGGCCAGCAGAGCTTATGGGATGGTGTGTTGTCCGTCTTCCGTCGTCCGTCCGTCGTCCGTCGTCCGTTAACTTTTGCTTGTGTACACTCTAGAGACCACATTTCTGATGCAATCATCATGAAACTTTGTCAGAATGTTTGTCTCAATAAAATCTTGGTCAAGTTCGAAAATGGGTCATGTGGGGTCAAAAACTAGGTCACTAGGTCAAATATTGGAAAAACCTTGTGTACACTCTAAAGGCCATATTTTTGACCCGAGCTTGATGCAACTTTGTCAGAATGTTTGTCTTAGTTATATCTTGGTCAAGTTTGAAAATGGGTCACATGGGGTTAAAAACTAGGTCACTAGGTCAAATACTTGAAAAACCTTGTGTTCACTCTAGAAGCCGTATTTCTGACCCAATCTTGATGAAACTTTGTCAAAATGTTTGTCTTAATTATATCTTGGTCAAGTTCAAAAATGGGTCACATGGTGTTAAAAACTAGGTCACTAGGTCAAACTTTGGAAAAATCGTGTGTACACTCTAGAGGCCATATTTTTGACCCGATCTTGATGAAACTTTGTCAGAATGTTTGTCTTAATGAAATCTCGGTCAAGTTCAGAAATGGGTCATGTGGGGTCAAAAACTAGGTCACTAGGTCAAATACTTGAAAAAACTTGTGTACACTCTAGAGGTCATATTTGTTACCCAATCTTGATGAAACTTTGTCAAATTGTTTATCTTAATTATATCTTGATCAAGTTCGAACATGGGTCACATGAAGTTAAAAACTAGGTCACTAGGTCAAATATTGGAAAAACCTTGTGTACACTCTAGAGGCCATATTTTTGACCCGAGCTTGATGCAACTTTGTCAGAATGTTTATCTTAATTGTTTGTCTCAATGAAATCTCGGTCAAGTTCGAAAATGGGTCATGTGGGGTCAAAAACTAGGTCACTAGGTCAAATACTTGAAAAAACTTGTGTACACTCTAGAGGTCATATTTGTTACCCAATCTTGATGAAATTTTGTCAAGTTGTTTATCTTAATTATATCTTGATCAAGTTCGGAAATGGGTCACATGAAGTTAAAAACTAGGTCCCTAGGTCAAATATTGGAAAAACCTTGTGTACACTCTAGAGGCCATATTTTTGACCCGAGCTTGATGCAACTTTGTCAGAATGTTTGTCTTAATTATATCTTGGTCAAGTTTGAAAATGGGTCACATGGGGTTAAAAACTAGGTCACTAGGTCAAATACTTGAAAAACCTTGTGTACACTCTAGAAGCCGTATTTCTAACCCAATCTTGATGAAACTTGGTCAAAATGTTTGTCTTAATTATATCTTGGTCAAGTTCAAAAATGGGTCACATGGTATTAAAAACTAGGTCAGTATGTCAAACTTTGGAAAAAACGTGTGTACACTCTAGAGGCCATATTTTTGACCCGATCTTGATGCAATTGTGTCAGAATATTTGTCTCAATTATAGCTTGCTAAAGTTCGAAAATGGGTCACACAGGGTCAAAAACTAGGTCACTAGGTCAAATACTTGAAAAACCTTGTGTAAACTCTAGAGGCCATATTTCTGACCCGATCTTGATGAAACTTTGTCGAAATGTTGTCTTAATTATATTTTGGTCAAGTTCGAAAATGGGTCCCATGGGGTCAAAAACTAGGTCACTAGGTCAAATACTTGAAAAACCTTGTGTACACTCTAGACGCCATATTTTTGACCAGATCTTGATGAAACTTTCTCAGATTGTTTATCTGAATTATATCTTGATCAAGTTTCGAAATGGGTCACATGGGATCAAAAAACTATGTCACTAGGTCAATATTGGAATTTGCTTGTGGGCACTCCAGAGGCCACAATTTTGACCTGATCATGACCAGCCCTTAAAACCTGCCCTTGATCGATTATAATGGAAAATTGATTGAATAATACCAACATTGCCGATAATCCTCTTGGGTTACAATTCCTAGCTAGCCTTAGCACAATACCTGCACTGAACTCAGGTGAGCGATTCAGGGCCATTATGGCCCTCTTGTTTCAGAGTTATGGCCCTTTGAAGGTTTTAATAGAGAAACCAGATTAGTCTGTTCTGAACTCCTTACTGGATTTCAACGAATCTTGATGGGGATGATCAGTACCAAGCCGTGTTGCACCTATTATTGCCGTGTTCTGGTTGAATGAATTTTGGCAGAGTTATGGCCCCTTAAAAGTTTTAATACACTAACTTTGTACAGACTAGTTCTCCTGAACCTCTGGCTGGATTTCAATGAAACTTGTCAGGGACAATCAGTACCAAGCCTAGTTGCCTATGTCATCAGCATGTTCTGGTTGAACGATATTTCAAAGAGTTATGGCCCCTTGTGCATAAACTTTATCTTTAGCCAGTAGAGCGTCCACAGGCCCTCTTGGGCCTCTTGTTTTTAAAAAGAATTGTTATTTAGAAACAGCCAAGGCAATACTGGGCATGAATTTGAAGCTGGACGTTTTGTACAATTTTGAGGTCTGTTTTATAAATTATTAAGTCAGATAAAGTTTTGTTGAACCCACCGCATATATTTATTGTCAGATAAAGTTTTGTTGAACCCACCGTCATATTTGTATGCTGTTCTATTTAACAGTCTAGATCTATTCCCCCCACCCACCCCACCCCCCAGCTTTAGCAAGGGGGAACCCACAGTCATATATGTATGCTGTACTATTTAACAGTCTAGATCTATTCCCCCCCACCCCACCCCCCAGCTTTAGCAAGGGGGAACCCACAGTCATATATGTATGCTGTACTATTTAACAGTCTAGATCTATTCCCCCACCCGCACGCGCCCTCACCTCCAGCGAATAAGTGTTCATAGTATATCTCAACAGTATATACTGCACCGACCATCCCTTGATATGCATCCATGGTCACTCAGTCATTTTTTAGCTGCCAGGTTAGACGGTTCTAGGCCAATTCTTTGTATTTTATCTCGATGTAGATGGAGGGTTGGCCTGCCATGTTCATTCCTCTTTGGCGCCATATTACCTTTATTTCAATTTTTGTCGTGCATTTACATTATTTTTAAATCTCTTGTAACTATCTAGGTAGACTATTCCTCTAGTCAGTATGCATATCTTTGCTGGTCCAAAGTAAATGTATTTGTTACATTCTGCTCCTGCTGTGGAACATTAAATCTTAGTTTGTATATGTGAAATATGTTTTCTTATGTGTTCGAGTGTGTACTTTACACGCAACATTTTTCTGTTTGTCTTTAGTAAATCTAAAATATTCAGTGTTACTAAAAATAGATTCTAAATTTAGGAATTACAAGAGGATATTCTTTAAAATTTAGTGAACATTTTCTAAATCACATTGGGTATGGTATCCTGATTTAACTTTTTTCAACTTTCCTATCGTGGCAATTTGTGTATGTAAAATCTTGTTATCTTCATAGTTTATACACTTTATTTTGTTTTACATAAAATATATTTTCTTCATTGGTTTTTGGCAATAATCGCAGCAGGAATGGGAATATATCGATCATGTATTAACCCCAACAACTGGAGAATAGGAGACGGGAATCTCTCAAAAATCTGACCACTGTATAGCCGTGAACTTATTCAGAATACCCCAACTTCCCGTAGTTTACAACAAATCAATTCTAAGGGCATTGTGTTCAATATTCAAAAATGGACATTTATGTATTAGTAGATATTTTTGGTGCGGAAACCCTTTCATCAAGATTGATCACAAGAAAATTAAACGTAGAAAAATTCACGTACACCTTATTGATTAAACATAGCTCCTGTTCTGCAGTTGTAAAATTGATGTTGTGATACACAAATGTAATTAAAATATTATATATTACTATATATATATGATGTATTTTTTTGTGTTATTGTAAAGATTATAGTCCCTCCACCACACTATTTTTATGAGTGTTAAACATAATATACCATCATCAGGATTTAAAGGGACTGGAGGCAATGTGGATGTCACTTCATGACCGAGTCTTGTTTGAGCAATTATTTTCAATTTTAAAATATTTTGGTAAACCAGACCTAATAACAAATAGATTGGACACCACGAAAATTATCTAAATTTCACGAGGCACAGTGAAAAATTCACAAAATATTTCCCAACTTTAAAAACACATATAATGAATAGTTTTATAGATACAAGTTTCATTCATTCCAAATCCCATCACAAATTTAATTTTCTTTCCAATGATAGTATTTTCCTTACTCCTACATTTAGAGAAAAAAAGGAGTTTGACGGAATCTTTGACTATGTCAAAACCATGTTTTTTTAAGAGAAAAGCAAAAAAATGATGAACAGATTAAACTTTAAACATCGTTTTATTCAATTTCTTATTTTGAAAATAAACATAAATTATTATAATCTCATTTTGCTATTCACTATGAATCTTTTGAATGTATTCTCATCAAAATCAGTTAATAACTGAGAGGGGAGAAGGTGCCACGTGATATTTTGGTTACTTCGTTGGTTAAGAGTTTCCTATCTGTTTATTTATATCTGTGGGTAAACCAAGCAATAACTGATTTTTTACCTGTGGAATTATCTAACATTTTGAAATAGCACTTTAAGGGACACATGGCAGTCTCGAAGTTTTTATCAAGCATTAAAATTAGCGTCTCAATTTATTAATCTAGTATTATTATCTTCACTTGAAACCCGCTGCATACTAGTATATATTTAAATAACATTTTGAGATTTCATTTTTCTGCCATACGTTTAATTATATTATAGTTGAAATATAATCAACAGTTAGTACTACGCAAAAACAATTTGCTTTATACTATTCTTATACATAATATTAATGATTGAATAAATGCAAGTTACGTAGAAAAACTAACCCGATGCTGTGAGTTTTTTTAAAAAAAGAAAAGATTGCCATATGTCCCTTTAAAATAACAATATCACTAAAGTTACTCTGACAGTTTTTCTATCAGTTTTACAATTATTAAATAAGTTATGTGATCACAAGACAAGTACTTCTCAAACCTTTATTGCGGCATAAAAAAATTAATTATTCTACAAAATCTCCGAGTCATCAAGGTTACCGGACAGATATATTCATAAAAATTAAACCAGACAGAATATGGAGCCCAATTTAGTGTACTTGCACGTTTTATATGAAATCAAAAATTAGTTTTATATATAGTCTCCAGCCCCTTTAAACTTGGAAGAAGTTTTATATAATTATCAAAAGTACAACCTTCTGTGATGCTAACAGAGCACAAGGATCAAAGTGAAGTCAGGATTTTAGAATTGTTTACATTTAAATCATTATAAGAAATGTTGTTCAAGGTTGTGATAGTCCTTAAAATGGAACGCATGTTTTATTAAATGACGATGGAAAAATAAAACTGAATTATAAAACTGTAAAAGAATTTTACGAAAAAATATATTTTACATAAATAATTGGATATTTGGAATAGAAAATCCTTTAAGTCATATCACAATCTTTTAACATCAGATATAAATACGTATCATGAGCAAACTTTTAGATATAGTTGGACAAGAATCTCTTTATTTGGTTTATATTGTGATTTTAGAAAATAAAAACTATTGTTTGGAATTGTCTTGTTCGTTTATCGTACAAATTACCTCAAGACGATACAGTAGGCCATGAATGCCCAGGTGTTCTGTCTAGGGTCAGTGTCGAGTCAGTTGGCCATGAATGCCCAGGTGTTCTATCTAGGGTCAGTGTTGAGCCAGTAGGCCATGAATGCCCATTTGTTCTATCTAGGGTCAGTGTCGAACCAGTAGGCCATGAATGCCCAGGTGTTCTATCTAGGGTCAGTGTCAAGCCAGTAGGCCATGAATGTCCAGGTGTTCTATCTAGGGTCAATGTCGAGCCAGTAGGCCATGAATGCCCAGGTGTATCTGGGGTCAGTGTTGAGCCAGTAGGCCAAGAATGCCCAGGTGTTCTATCTAGGGTCAGTGTCGAGCCATAAGGCCATGAATGCCCAGGTGTTCTATCTAGGGTCAGTAATAACAGTAGGCCATGAATGCCCAGGTGTTCTACCTAGGGTCAGTGATAACAGTAGGCCATGAATGCCCAGATGTTCTATCTAGGGTCAGAGATAACAGTAGGCCATGAATGCCCAGGTGTTCTATCAAGGGTCAGTGATAACAGTAGGCCATGAATGCCCATGCATTCTATCTAGGGTCAGAGATAACAGTAGCCCATGAATGCCCAGGTGTTCTGTCTAGGGTCAGAGATAACAGTAGACCATGAATGACCAGGTGTTCTATCTAGGGTCAGTGATAACAGTAGGCCATGAATGCCCAGGTGTTTATTTAGGGTCAGTGTTGAGCCAGTAGGCCATGAATGCCCAGTTGTTCTATCTAGGGTCAGTGTCGAACCAGTAGGCCATGAATGCCCAGGTGTTCTATCTAGGGTCAGTGTCAAGCCAGCAGGCCATGAATGTCCAGGTGTTCTATCTAGGGTCAATGTCGAGCCAGTAGGCCATGAATGCCCAGGTGTTCTATCTGGGGTCAGTGTTGAGCCAGTAGGCCATGAATGCCCAGGTGTTCTATCTAGGGTCAGTGTCGAGCCATTATGCCATGAATGCCCAGGTGTTCTATCTAGGGTCAGTAATAACAGTAGGCCATGAATTCCCATGTGTTCTATCTAGGGTCAATGATAACAGTAGGCCATGAATACCCAGGTGTTCTATCTAGGGTCAATGATAACAGTAGGCCATGAATGCCCAGGTGTTCTATCTAGGGTCAATGATAACAGTAGGCCATGAATTCCCATGTGTTCTATCTAGGGTCAGTGATAACAGTAGGCCATGAATTCCCAGGTGTTCTATCTAGGGTCAATGATAACAGTAGGCCATGAATACCCAGGTGTTCTATCTAGGGTCAATGATAACAGTAGGCCATGAATGCCCAGGTGTTCTATCTAGGGTCAGAGATAACAATAGGCCATGAATACCCAGGTGTTCTATCAAAGGTCAGTGATAACAGTAGGCCATGAATACCCAGGTGTTCTATCTAGGGTCAATGATAACAGTAGGCCATGAATGACCAGGTGTTCTATCTAGGGTCAATGATAACAGTAGGCCATGAATGCCCAGGTGTTCTATCTAGGGTCAGAGATAACAATAGGCCATGAATACCCAGGTGTTCTATCAAAGGTCAGTGATAACAGTAGGCCATGAATGCCCATGTGTTCTATCTAGGGTCAGAGATAACAGTAGGCCATGAATGCCAATGTGTTCTATCTAGGGTCAGAGATAACAGTAGGCCATGAATGACCAGGTGTTCTATCTAGGGTCAGTGATAACAGTAGGCCATGAATGCCCATGTGTTCTATCTAGGGTCAGAGATAACAGTAGGCCATGAATGCCAATGTGTTCTATCTAGGGTCAGAGATAACAGTAGGCCATGAATGACCAGGTGTTCTATCTAGGGTCAGTGATAACAGTAGGCCATGAATGCCCAGGTGTTTATTTAGGGTCAATGTCGAGCCAGTAGGCCATGCATGCCCAGGTGTTCTATCTAGGGTCAGTGATAACAGTTGGCCATGAATGCCCAGGTGTTCTATCTAGGGTCAGTGATAACAGTAGGCCATGAATGCCCAGGTGTTCTATCTAGGGTCAGTGATAACAGTAGGCCATGAATGCCCAGGTGTTCTATCTAGGGTCAGTGATAACAGTAGGCCATGAATGCCCAGGTGTTCTATCTAGGGTGGTGTCGAGCTTTACGGCAAACTATGAAGGTCTGAACTTCTAAACAAGAGGTCAAAATGGGACGAAAGATCTGCATTGCTCACTTGATGACCATGATGATGAGGGAAAAGTTGAAGTGAAATCCTCCAAATCTTTAGTAATGAAATCTGGGAAATTTAATTGCAATCAACACAAAAGCCTAGGAAGAATTGAGCACACAAGCTTACCTCAAAGTTTAAGGGACCATAACTTTGATAAAGATAGGCAAAGTCCAAATTTCTTAAAGCTACCGACGCTATACTTAAATCGCATACTGCATTGTTGGCATGTCAATTTGTAATTCATATTCACCAGCTTATGTCACCATCGTGTATTTTTAAAGTGATCAAATTAAACGCAGTACATCATTTGCCTCCACCACGAAAAAATCAACTGTCATATATAGCCTAAAATGTGCTGAACATTTATTAAAACACCATTCAACCAAGCAGCATCTTGAAAATAATTGCATTCCCCTTTAATTCTGAATGTGAATGTGACCTATGGGGCTTGGCTTTATTTGACTCGGGTCACCATGGTCACCACTCTAAAAAACTTTATGGAGGACCACAATATCATACTACATGCAAAATATTAGATTTAACCCTATGTAAAAATGTGACTCCTTGGACAGAAGTCATTTATGACCCCAGGAGCATCAAGTGAATAAACATGGTTGAGAACTGTAAGCCAATGCATCATGAATGGGTTTAAAGGCAGAATAATATGCTTAACACATAAACTGAAACAGTTAACGAAGCACTCGGAAGCGTTACAACTTAGAGAATTACGCTAACAAATAAACTGAATAAAATTAAACTACACACTATGCCGAATAAATATTTGGGTACTAATCACGCTGTATCCCCAACATGCTGCACCGACGCTAAGCACAACACAGGAAGTGTGCAGATCCAAACGGTTTATTTATAGCACATGTATGTTTGTGTAAACACAAGAGTTAAAAAGTCAACGTGCCTTTTTAACGAAGCGTACGTTTCTAATCAGTTGTTTCTATTAACGGCTGGTACATCGGGGGATTTGATGCAAATTTGACAGTAATATTATACACAAATACTAATATCTCTGTTAAGGTTAACAATAGGCATATTCTGACAAACAATCTTTCAGCCATACCACATATGTCTACTTGTAGCGGCGAGGTCAATTCTCATTTTTATAGTGCTTCCATACTGGAATACCAGGTCGTAGGCACGTGATACCCCACCCAGTCACTTGTACTGACTATGCGGGTTAACCTGTCCTGAAACTATCTTTTCAAGTGAGGGAGCTACTAGGAGATCGCTCACTTGCCAAATTATTGTAACCAGTCAGATTGCAGATTGTGGCATTTGTTATATACTATTTAATACCGCAACAAACCGACTGCGCCCAGTCGGGTTAGGGCGTCCTCTACTATGTGTGTACTGAACTGAAGGTTCAGGATTCGAGCCTTATATAGGGCAAAATATTTTAAACCATACAATGTTTAGATATTTCAAGAAATATTATACGGAATAAATCTGATTGGTTCGGACCATTTGGCATTTGAGTACTCTGTTAGTACTAATTTGATTAAGTCTTAGGTATGAACCGGGGATTGACCCCCATGACCTCCCAAATGTGAGGCAGACGCTTTACCAATAGGCCAAATCAATGTATTATAAAAATATCAGAGCTATAGGTCATGTAATTTCACAGATGTTTTTTTCCTTTTCCCTATATAACTGTATTTAATAAGAAAGTTGACCCTTAAAGTGGGCCCATTTTTGACACAGGATTACCATTTGAACAAACTTGTTGGAGGGCCATAAAGTACCAACCCCGACAACAACAGCCAAATTTTTAAAACATGTACACCATTTCTAAACCTTCTGACGATGAGGTATATATATATATATATATATATATATAACTTACATATTTTGAGAATCCAAACTATAGACAATATAATTGGCTTTAACCAGCTGGGCCAAAACTGGAGCGTCGAATTGAGGCCAACTTAATTTTAAGCGTATTCAATCACAGGTATTCTGAGAACCCGTTAATTAACCTATACTTTTAATCAGCACATATACTTTATTTTATGACCTGAACACCTGGATAGGGTTTTGATAAACGGTTTTGTAGTGTAATTTTGTCATTCTTTGGTGGAATAGCTACTTTAAAAACGTTTCCGCTATTTAACTCTTTACAAGAATGTGATCTTTAGGCCAAAGCCTAAATTCATCAAATGTTTGAGCACAAGAATCAGACCCAGACTCAAAATCTCATTTTTTTGCAAACCCATCAACACAAAAGTATGGGTTAGAATTGAGATTTTCAATGTGAAAGGCGAAGGTTTACAACTCAACGTCATTAACCATTCAGAATCGGCCACGGAGACGCTTTGGTTTGGTTTGGATGAACAATGGAAGTGCTATGGTGGTAAGATCAAAATATGTAAGGTTTGTAGATTCAAGGGCAGATAACTCACCTGGATATCATCTAATATACCTAGTTGCAAAACTTGTCCAGGATCTTATTGTTGTATACATTTTGTGAAAGACTGGTTAAGATCAGCAGGAAATTAAGTGTTTTTATAGTAATAATGCGAAATTATGAAAATTTCGATAATTCAAGCTTTAAGTGACTGAATATGGCTGGTTCAAGAACTCGTCTAGATCTTAAACTACTGTGCAAGTTAGATAAACTGGGTAAGATCGGATAAAAATGTAGGGGCTAGAGTGCCCACAAGGCAACATTAAGCATTTTTGCCAATTCAAGGGCAGATAATTCAGCTATTAAAAATCAAATCTGGCTGGTTCAACAACTCGTCGGATATCTGACAGATATATGACTACTGTGTAAGTTTGGTAAAGATTACATAAATAAAAAGAGAGCCCACGAGGCAAAATTAAGGATTTTTGCCAATTCAAGGGCAGATAACTCAGCTATTAGCCATCGAATCTGGTTTGATCAAGATCTCGTCCGAGATAATGCATTTTTGCCAATTCAAGGGCAGATAACTCGGCTATTAGCAATTGTATCTGGCTGGCTCAAGAATATATATGACTATTGTGTAAGTTTGGTTAAGATCAGATGAAAAATGGATGGGCTAGAGAGCCCACAAGGCAAAATTATGCCATTATTTTGTCAATTCAAGGGCATATAACTCAGATATTACTTATCAAATCCGGCTGGTTCAAGAGCTCATGCGAGATATTATGGATATATAACTACCGTGTGAGTTTTGTGAAGATTGGATGAAAAATGGAGGGGCTAGTGCCCATAATCATGTATTTTTGCCAATTCAAGGGCAGATAACTCGGCTATCAGCGATCAAATCAAATAAAAATTATGCCATCCCAATGAGTTATGGAAGGTGAAAATAACACAAAGCTTGTTAAATATTTTACCATGTATTTTATTTACACTAGCACCAGTCAACATAACACACGTGTTCTCAATAAAACACTGTACTTGTAGAACAGTGTTAGATGTCCGATAGTCTGTATCACATTACACTTATACATAAAACCATCCAACAATAATGCCCCAACTGAAATCTAGGTATCTTATTACCACGCTTACTGACAATATCACATGTTTTATGTGTGTGAGCAGTTCTATGTAATAGCTACAGGACATGAATGAAGTAGACATTAGCCGTTAACAGGGCATGGGACACCAATAAGGGTCATTTTGTAAGAAAATCGGGATAAAGTCAATATTTTGTTTACATAATGACCCTTGTTGGTGACCCATGCAATGTTATCAGTCGGTATCGACCAAGTGAACATCCTATAACTGCTTTCGCACTTGATTTGCATCCTTTATTCCACCCCCACCCCCAACCAACTTCAATATTCCGTTCAAAATTAGTATTTTCCATTCAAGCCCCTTTCACCAAATGTTCATGTTCTTTGAACGAGAGTGTGTAAAACAAGTCAAAACCGTAGTCTCCTGTGGATCATGTTGATTTCAGGCAGTAGTCTCCTGTGGATCATGTTGATTTCAGGAAAATTTATGCTATACGAAAACAGTGCACGTACGAAAATATGCGATATCAACGTTCAATTAGAGCACAGAAAAGTGTTCTGTTTTCAGAATTTAGAGAACTGCATTCTTCAAAGGAAATTGTTGCAAAAACGTGATAGCATTTAGTTACATGTATTTGTCAAAGAGCAAACATAATTTGGTTCGGTTTTTAATTTTATCATGACTCTTAAAAGTTAGTTGCTTTAATGTCAACTTCGTCTTTGTTATTTAGCTTAAAACCTGATGACTGCACATGCCAGTGTAGTAGTATCAACCAGTCAAAGTTCACTGTGGTAATTAAACAGTACCATCTTATTAACCAAATTGCCTCTCATCCAAATTTCATAACATGGCCATTTATTGAATTGAATTGAATTGGGTTTTAAGGCGCACCAACACATGAAAGGTTATATGGTGCCTTACAGGCATGAATATTCCAGGCTCATCCTCCATGTACATCGAGATAAAATAAGGAAAATGGGCCTAGAACCTTCTCACCCTGAACTGCAGAGTTGCTGCAAATTCTATCGTAGAAACTCCATTTACGCTGGAGCCACGTTTATTGTTTTTCTGCCACTGCTCTTTTGATGTGAGCGAGATGACACCTGAAACAATGCTGGGATCATGATGAAGACCTTTAATGAACATGAACAAAAAATGAACATGAATTTGGGGGATTCTATCCCTCTGCCTTCCCCTCCAACGGGATCTGCAGTGGCCCTATTCTTTGCCCCGTGACCCACACGGGGCGGCCATTAATTGAAGTCAAGATTTGATTTAGCTCTTTTTACAGCAAGACTTGTAAAAACCAAATGGCCATATCTCAGTAAGACAGATCTGGAGTCGATTAAAACTGGATGATGGCGAGGTTGGATTCAGATACTTTTTCTCAATTTGTATAAAGAGTTTTCTAATTAATCCTTGGTCATCCAAAGTTCATGGTTCGTTGACCGAACAGTTGAAGTGTGACGCTACTGAGGAATGCGGGTATACTGTCCTGACTTGTCAGGTACGTCTCCATCAGGTCCTGAACTGTCGACGAGAAACTGGTACCCAGCATCTGTATCTCTCCCGTCGAGTTTTGCTGAAGTGTACAAAATAATTGGGTAGATTCAAACAATGAAATAACAAAGAAAAAAACATCTGCCATTTCTCGAAGTATTTGTATTTTAATCTTTCATCTGAGGGTTTTGTTGTCAACACTGTATATTTTACAGCATATCATTATTAATCAGCGACGTTTTATTCGTTTAAATGGTATTTTACATCATTTTCGGCACATGTTAGTCCATAGGTCGTAGAGGCAGACCTGGGTAGAACCAGTATGTATACCTCCTGCCATCAGTAAGAATGGACACTTTCTCACTTGACAATTCAAGCTCCCAGTGGGATTTGAACCCGCAGCACTGAGAGATGAGAAAGCTTGAAAATATTTCGTTCAAAAATTACTTTTATTTGTTTTGAAAATGTTTGGGTATGAAAGAAGATACCAAGAGCTTTTCATAAATATCTTACTTAGTCAAACCATTTTAGCAAAGTTGCACAAAGAAATGGAGATTGTACAATAAAAATCTTTGAACTTTTATACAAAATGTACATACATTTTGACATTTTAAATTTGATGGCTGGTACGAACCTGGAAGAGTAGGTTATCATTGGGCGATTCTGCGTACATGCTCGTGACGCGGTACTGGTTGGACGTCGGAATGTCAATCTTGTACCCCGTTAGTTGATAACACACCTCTCTCACCTCCTGGCTCGTCTTCTTGAATGCCTCCATCAGACGCTTGTTCTTCAGTTCTGCTGTTGCCAACTGTATTCGCATTTCTGCAACAATATATACATAAATATACTTTATACCTAGGCAAACTTACTGTGTATATCTCTATGAATGCCCTTGGCTTGTTCTCTGGAACTCTTTGAGGTTAGCTAAGTGGTGACAAATCGTACATGAATTTCTCGGATAATAGTTCAGACAAACCAATTATTATCTAAGAAACTTGTAGAAGAGACAAAAGTTTGCACCTGGCTCACTGTTGGACCGAGGTCAGAAGGCTGAACAATCGTAATTATTTGGGGGAATAACAGTTATTTTTTTATGCAATTCATCCAAAAAATATTTTCTACATTTATAGAACAACTGATATCAAGATGCTCAAGTATTGCAGAGCAATACACGTCCCCTACCGGCATTTTTTAGTAACATTGGCCTTGACCATAAATGCAATACCAGACTTGTTTTTCATATAAGCCACCTACACACCAAGTTTTAGGCCAATAACTCATTCCTAAGTAAAGTTAATTAGCAGAAACAGTTGTTCTATTTTTAGTAACAGTGAACTTGACCGTGAACCCAGTGACCCCAAATGCAATCCCAAGCTTCCTTTTCATATAAGCTACCTACCCATAAAGTTCAATTCAAACATCTCATTCCTAACTAAAGCTAATGAGTGAAAACTGTTTTTTCTATTTTTAGTAACAGTGACCTTGACCCCAGTGGCCTCAAATGCAATCCCAAATGTGCATTTTATACAAGCTACCTACCCATAAAGTTTCATTCCAATATCTCATTCTTACCTAAAAATATTGAGCGGAAACCATTTTCCTGTTTTTAGTAACAGTGAGCTTCTTCACCTTTTGATACGGTAAATTCCAAACAAAAAATAATTTAATAGACTCTTTTAAGCGATTGACATGACATGTAGATTGTACGGTAAACTCTAAACCAAAATAAAAATAATTATAAAAGGATTTAATAAGATTCTTTTTATTTGAAAATCCCAATTCAATTCCTGTTGACTCTTCTTTTTAACTGAAAATCCCAATTCAATCCTGTTTTTCTGTACCTTCTATGTCTTTACTAGATCCTGGTTCTCGTAGCTTCTGTTCTACTGCGACAGTCAGATCTTCTATTGTCCCCTCATTGTCCTCCAGAAGTTTCACCCGCTGTTGTAGACGCTCGTTCTCCTCCTTCAGCAACCTGATCTCCTCCTTACGGTTGGTGGAGGCAACATCCGCGGGGTTCATCGTGAAGTGCAGCACTTTAACTTTGGTTGGGTCATAGTCGCCCTGGAAATAGGAATAAACTTTTCTATGATGTATGTATGTCATCAGGGAAGACGTTCCCTTCCCAGGGAAAAAGCAGTGTGAGTATAGGACTTGTTCAACGTCATTGAGCACAATGTTCTGCGGTTGTCTCAAACACGCACATTTTCAGTTAAGAGGCAACAATTCTATCACAATACCCTGCCACCCAACCAAAAAAACGGTCCATAATTAAGTTTCATAAAGATTGCTCTAGTAGGGTATGGATCTTATGTTGATACAGACAAGTGATATAAGGAACCATGCATTTATCAAGATTTGAGCCAATTTTTTTTTTTTTTTTAAATCTCACGTGAGTGTCCAGCCTTTACAAGAGGCCTAGACGAGCATATATGCCTGTCATTGGCAAGGTAAAACCTTTTTCAGGGAAATAATTCGAAGCATATGAATCAGAGAGTTATGGGCCTCTATAAGACGCATTCATTAGATCATGTGTTGAAGATGTGTGCAGTTTCATTGTTATATACCTAATACTTTAAATGTTATTATCCACAATCACTTATATAAGGTTAAGTTCCATGTTAAACCTTTTTGCAAAGGGGAATAATCCCAAAAATATGAACCAGGGAGTTGTGGGCCTTTATCAGATGTATTCACTGGATCATGCTGAAGATGTTTACAAAGTTTCATAGTTATAGACCTTATACTTTGGAAGTTATTAGCCACAATCAGTTGTCAGGTAAAAGTTAACGGACAGACAGACAGACAGACAAACAACGCCACAACATAATATGTCCCTACGGGCGCATAAAAATCAATTGACAAAACAACAACGCTCTTAGCCAATTTTCATTGATTATCTAATTGGCTAATGCCTAAATATCACAATCCTACAATACATAGAGAATAATTAACAGCATAAATTTGATACTGAATTTATGTCACGAGGGAAAAAAGTGGTAATTTGGTTAAAAAAAAACGAGTTCGAAGATGATTTGGTTAAAAAAAAACGAGTTTTTTTTTAACCAAATTACCACTTTTTTCCTCGAGTGACATTAATTCAGTATCAAATTTATGCTGTTAATTATACCGTTTATTATATCACTTTACGTAAAAGAAGAAATTAAAAAAAAAATTAACTTTAAACCAGTGTGTTTTTTAAAAAATATGTTAAGAAAGTAGTTCGGGCAAAGTTATATTAACTTTTTTTGTGTGATACTAAAATTACGTCATTCATAGTTCAATGTAAATTTATGACAGTTATGTAATACAAGGATATAACTCAACCTACTTGTAAATGCCTCTGCTCCAGTCTACACTCTAACGTATATTTCTCCTTTTCACATGTCTCTAAACTCTTCTCTAATTCAGCAAGCTTTTCTCTACGGAACAATATCAAAACATAAATGACAGCATACTGCAAACATCAAGTGCACTATCTTGCTGCTTTGAATATGATTTCGAAGAGGTACCATAACCCATAACCATATCTGTTAGTTCATCCGTTTACTGGTGAAACACATCAATAATGCTATAATATACTATTTGAAAATAAGAATCAACTCAAGCTCCAAATGACTCCATTTTCAATTGCACATGAGTTTTACAAGATTTTATTTACGTTTTATTGAACAACAGTGAGTAAATAATTATTTCATTAGCCATTATTTAAACGAAAGATATCATGATAAAGGATTCTATTCAGTTGTTTCTAAATGAAAATATCAGTTTGCAAATAAAATGATGAAATCATTTCCTAAATCTGTTCCCAAAATGGTAAATTGTTATGCTTTCATGCTGTTGTTTTAATATCAAGTCAGATCACCCAGTTATACCATACACACATTATTTCAACAGATCGTATACATTTCAATTTCAATATGCCCCTAAACTTGCTGAAATGTCCAAATTCAAAGGGTCTATGGCTCTCACAAATTAAAGAACTGTCCTATGATTTCATAAGGGCTATACTATTTAAGAATACATGGGACCCCAGAAAGGCACTTTTGAAACTGAATACAAACCCATAGATGCAAAACTGAGTTTAAACAACCAAATTTCAGAATAAAGGGTTCACTCATAGATGTTTGTTAAATTAACTTCCTGGGGTCCCCGGTATGTTTCAATGGAATATCTCTAACTTGAACTGAATTGGGATTTTAAGGCGCACCAACACATGAAAGGTTATATGGCGCCTAACAGGAATGAACATGCCAGGCGCATCCTCCATGTACATCGAGACAAAATATGGAGAACGGGCCTAGAATCTTCTCACCCTGAACTGCAGAGTTGCTGTAAATTCTATTGTAGACACTCCATTTATGCTGGAGCCACGTTATAGTTTTTCTGCCACTGCTCTTACTTGAATACTGGTGAGAGTTATCTAATTATTTACTGCATTAATCGTGATACTTCAGTACCTGAGATGAAGGATGGTCTGCTGATCACTGCGTGATGAGGTCCCGCCATTGTGGACTGTCTTTTGGAACTCCATCAGTCTCGATTCTAACTGTAGTACAACAAGTGAACGGTGAGCTTCATTAGGCTTAAAAGAAAAAAAGTGTTTGTTTCCGCTAACCTGACCGACCCTATTATTTAGCTGCCGACCCTAACTTTTTTTCTTACGGAGATAAAAAATGAAAAAATAAAAAATATTCCTCCAGTGAGATTTGAACCCAAAACCCCTGGGGTTTCCAGTGTACATTACCAAATATTGAAAAAGGGCCATAACAATGTATTATCTAGGTAGTAATACCTTCTCCAGTATTTTTTATCATATTAAAAGTGTTTTTTCATTAACAAATATAAGGTCATAAATAATAAAAAATAAAAAATAAATAAAAAGTTTTGCCTACCTACCCTATTTTTTTGGAAGCCGTTAGCGGAAACAAACCATTTTTTTTTTTGGTCTTATAATGACATGTGGATAAAGGTAGTCTATACCAATCAAAATTGTGAGATAGCTATCCAACCAGAGCAGAGTATATATCTCATGTTTGACTGTTAGATATCCCATTCTCACACTTTTTGAGAAGGCGTAGATTCTATGCTATTCATTTAAATTACATTCATAATAACGATATCACCACGTGTGTAGCTAAAACTTGGATATATTGTTATAAACGACAGACAACTCTGTCTGGAAGGTGATAAAATACAATATAGCTCACTTTTATGTCTGGCATACTTTCTCAAGCTCTATCTTCTTCTTTTTTTTGATTCTCTTCAACATTTGACATATAATGTTATTAAACATGTTTCTGAGCACCTGTCATATTTACAGACCTGTGTAGTGTGTTGTCTGGCTGACACGAGTTCCTCGTTCAGTCTGTTTATTTCTGTCTCAAGAAACTCCGTCTGCTTCTGGTATCCCTGTACACTCTCCTCTAGATGATGAACACGGTTCAGTGACCCCGCTGACTCCGCACCTATATTTATGGTCACCTCGCTCTCGTACGAGTCAATAATCCGCTTATAACCATCCCGCTCCTGAAATTGATGAATTATTTTATTAATTTTCAGTTCTTAAATTACACATGGCATTTTGTTAATGACACCAGCTGTTTCAGAAGCAGCATTGAGTTATGTCATGTCACATGTTCTGTCACATGACTTAAGCAAGGGATATAACTCTCTAAGTTGCATATCTGAAGGGACATAATCATCAACACAAGAGACAATGTTATGTTCTAAAGAACAAGACATAATAAGTAATCATATTTTAACGTAGATTTCTTTTAGGAATGCAGAATGTAAAATCACTGACACAGTCTGATATCAAGCTACCAACAACCTACAACCCAGAAGAACTTCTTGACTGGTCTGACTCCACAATACTCATTATGTAAAATATAATTTTTATGTCATTTCTTACATCATCTACAGTTGGATGAAGATATTATATAAACAGTTTATAATTATTTACATGGGACCGCCCAGTTTACGTCCCCATCCGACGGACGAGGCTAAGGGAAAGTGTCTTGGCCAAGAACACACCGAAGAAAACTCAGTGGCACCAAGGAGGATTGAACCCGGGGCCTCTTGTTACAAATCCGCCACTCTACCGACTGCACCACGCCAGCCAAAAAGAAACTTATTGTGTTCATTTCCTCTTCATATTTTAATATAGTTTTCCCCTAACAGTTGTTTATAAATGCTTCCCTTGAAACACATGACTAACTCTGCCCATCTGTACTGGAAAAAGCGTGGATAACATAATCCATATTACCATAACTAGTATAAGTCAGTACCTTTGTGACAAGGAGCAGTTTCCTCTGCAGACGCTTGATAAGATCCGAGTGTTGTTGAAGCTTTGTCTTCTCTGCCATCATCTGCTGCTGTAGGGTACTCATCTGATCATGGAGAACACGTACTGTACTCTCCTTTACATGTAAGCTGAAACCAAATACGCACGTATATTATAGAGGTTTACTGTGACATTATATATATATATATATATATATTAATCCTTAGCCCACTATGAATGTATAATGGACTGTCCTTTCTTTGAATTTGGACCAATCCATTTATGTTACAAAGGGCTGTTTTGGTTAAATGACTGATGAGCAGCCAGACAGTGTAAACTCTGATCAGCCTGTGAGTTACTAAAGACTCTCATGAGATCCTGCAGATATGAATGTCCACTTGAGGTGATGCACACATTCAGATCATGTTACTCTAGCAGTAATCCTATTATATTATTCCATGATTACATGCCAGTGATCCAATACATAGTGGTGGTTTTTAAACAACAAAATAGTTTTTAAACATGTTCTGACCTCAACTTAGTTGTCAAACATTCTTTATATAAACAAGAGGGCCAAGATGGCCCTAAATCGATCACCTGAGTACTGGCCCATTATCGAACTTCTTCGAAATCTTATGGTCATATACAATCTGTGCAAGTTTGGTTTAAATTGTTCAAGAAATGTGGCCTTTGTTGTGTTAAAACATTAATATAAAGACACTGACAAAGTTTTTAAGATCAAATACAAAATGAAGGTGCCAGAGTGTAATACCTGGGGCAGGGTCAAATGTGACCCCAGGGCTACATGTAATATATGAGAGCTGTGTGCCTTGTGGTTTCAGAGAGGAAGATTGTTTAAGTTTAACCCTATACAAGTCTATGTAAAACATGTGACCCCAGGGTCACCATTTGAAAGACTTGGTAAATGACCATAATCTTATAGTAAATGCAAAATATTAAACCTCTGGCTCTTGTAGTTTCAGAGAAGAATTTTTTTTTAAAAAAAATCCTATATAAGTCCATGTAAAACTGTGACCCCCGGAGTGGGGCGAAATTTGACACCAGGGTCACCATTTGAACAAACTTGGTAGAAGACCATAAGCTTATAGCAAATGCAAAATATTAAATCTCTGGCTCTTGCAGTTCCAGAGAAGAAGTTTTTCAGTTTTTCCCTATACAAGCCCATGTAAAACTGTGATCCCAGGGGCGGGGCCAAATGTAACCACAGGGTCATCATCTGAACAAACTTAGTAAAGGACCATAATCTTATAGTAAATGCAAAATATTAAACCTATGTCTCTTGTAGTTTCAGAGAAGAAGATTATTTTGTTTTTTTCCTATACAAGTCTATGTAAAACTGTGACTCCCAGGGCGGGGCCAAATTTGACATCAGGGTCACCATTTGAACAAACTTAGTAGAGGATAATAAGCTGATGCTACATGTAATACATGAAAGCTCTGTGCCTTGTGGTTTCAGAGAAGAAGATTTTTTAAAGATTTTTCCTATACAAGTCTATGAAAAACATGCAAAATCTCAATATACAAACTTTGGATCCCCAGGGCACGGTCATTTTTAACCCGGCGTTGGCGATCATTTAAAAAAAAAAAATATGTCGAAATCTGTCCAGCGGTTCTTGAGAAGAAGATTTTTTAAAGTTTCACGGCCATCTTGGATGTCGCGCTGACCTAATTTTAACAAATTTAAAAAGCATTCATCTAAGGATCATCCATTTGAAGTTTGGTCAAAATTGGCCAAATGGTTTCTGAGGAGAAGTTATTTGAAGCAAAAGTTAATGACGATGACGGATGATGACGGACGACGACGGACAAAGAGTGATCCCAACATATCAGCTTGATATGTATATATGAGAGGTTTACGATTTTAAGAGTTTTCTTTTTTTCTCGCTCCAATTATTAAGACCCAAAGCAGGAAAAATATTTTCACGAAAACTTAGGAAATACTAATACTTCAACTAATCATCCAAATAATGTCAAAATTACACTAAAAAAATGTTATCCAAGTGTTCAGGTCATATAATAACGTTTATGTGCTGATTAAAAGTATAAGATTAATCATGCGTTCTTAAAATACCCGTAATTGAAATTTGCGTGAAATAAGTTACCGTATTTGTCGGCGTATAGCGCGCATGCGCATATAACGCGCACCCCGACTTTGGGCCTGAAATCCTTGGGAAAAAACTTTTTGTTTTGTATTGTATCGTAAACCGCGCATAAAAAACATTTGTTTTCAATTTCAGGACAGCAGAGCGCCATTTTGAATCACTGACCAAAGAGGAAATGTAAAACGAATTTTGATTGGCTAAAACAAGCTGCATGTTAGACTGTGTTTTTTTACTCAAGTGTAAATAAACTTGTACTGTTGAGTGTACTTTTGTTGTTTGCTCAAGTTTCAATAAAATAAAAATCCCCACGCCCGTGTTCAACTTTTATTACGATCATATTAAATTTATTAATCTGGTGTTGTTTCCAGGTTATTAACTATTGCTTGTCAATTTGAAGGTGTTGACAATTTGAAGGTGTTTACAGTTTGAGAGGTTTCTCGAAATGAGATGTATTGTCTTGTGGCATCACTTATAAAAGACATTTTCTATAGTTTTTTCTGCATAACAGATTTTCTTTAAACTTTTTGTACAGTAAGTCTGTTATATATATAGACAGAAAAGGCAAAAATAATGGTAGGTCACCATGCTTGTTAAAATTTAAAAAAATAATTTGTAATGCCACCGTCTTGTCAATCTGTCCAAAAGTTGACCAAGTCCATAAAATAGCTAAATAAGATATTTTTTGAAGTCTAATCATTTATTCATTGGTCACAATTCTGCTAAAATGGTATTAAAGTAAAGAACATTTAATTATATTAACATTTAAAGCTCTTCTTTATGTAAAACCTATATTTTTTTTACAAAATCTGTTGAGATCTGTTGAGACCATTACCACAATTTATGCACAAATTAGCCCATAATGATACAATTTCCTTTTTTTTTTGTATGTTCCCAATAACAGAATTTTTTTAAACTTTCTAAGCACATAATTTAACATATATTAAAACAAAATGTGCAATAAAAAATATAGGTCCCGATGCTTGTTTAGAAAAAGAATTTGAAACCCTACCCCTATGCTAAAAGGCCAAGTTGTGTATGAAATTATATAGAAATGTTATATTTTCCTTTTTTGTTATGTTCCCAATAACAGAATTTGTTCAAACTTCCTAGGCACTTATTTGAACATATATTTAGACAATATATTCAATTAAATGTATAGGTCACCATGCATATTGATATTTAATATTGGTTTTTGGAACCGTACCATTATGCTTAAATTTTTTAATTTTGTTAGAATTTTTACAAAATGCTATATTTTTCCTATTTTATGTATCTAATAATAGACCTTTATTTAAATAAAGACAATAAAAAAAATAAAAATTTAAATAAAAAAAATAAATAAAAAAAATAAAAAATAAAAAAATAATAAAAAATAAATAAAAAAAGACAAATAATAGAACTAGACATCATCGGCAACATTCCAGTAAATTTTTAGGAAAATTCATCCAATAGTTTTAGAAGCGAAGTCGCCTAAATAAGCTGCGCATGGAAAACTACAGCAAATGCCTTTAAATGCATTTTCCTAACACATCGTGTCAGCACCTACTCAAACTTCTGAAGTAATCAAGGACAATTAAGGTATTGACATTTTTCTGCGTACATGTATTGTTACATGTTTGTTTAATAATCACCATAGTCACCATAGTCATCAATGTTTGCGGTCAGATTAGCAAAAACCAAACACTTCACACATTTTCCCAGTCAATTAAACCCTTTATGATTAATCAATATTCTACGTTGTCAAAATTCAGAATTGACTTTAACAAATAAATATGTCCGGTAGTCGTCGTTAGGAAGAAAACATAATATTCTATTCTATTCTATTCTATACACGATAAACCCGTCTACGTAAAACGGAAACAACAGCCTCGTTATCATTTCACTTTGCCGATTGATGTAAATAATGATTCATTTCAATGGTATTTCCTCAACAATAATCAACATAAAACATGGTAAAGTTTGATTTTATTATTTTTATTGGTACCGTATTTTACCTTGTATAGTACGCACCCGTGTATAGTACGCACCCCCTTCGCAGAGGTCAAAACTGGTGTAAAAAAGTTGTTTCCGTGTATAATACGCATCAAAATATTAGTTTTCCTAGATGAACCATTCAACGAAAATAAAAGGTTAAAAAATAAAAAATAAAAAAAATCACGATCGAGAAAATTAGAGTACAAAAATAAATATAATACTTCAATCATTAATTGCGAATCTTCAGGGGAGTACCTATCTTGTATCATCTCATCAAAGAGCCAATTATAATGCCGCAGATAATTGTCCGTAATCCGATAATTACATCTACTAAAACGCAACAAAGTCGTTGGTTACCGTAATCCATTACGCCGAATATACTAACATTGTGTATTTACGGGAACCAGTGCTTATCATAAGTGTAGCACAAGCATAACGCGTGATCAGTTACCTGTACCCCGTGGCTAAATCTGGTAAAGGTCACACGGCATGTCAAAGTGCATCCTCAGAAATAGTCGCTACACACGGTAACTTCAAAGGATTATAGAAATGGAATAACCCAGTCTACCCCGTGTTTAAAATGTGTCGGGGTGCGATTTTGTTTGACCCAATTATCAATCATCAAATGTGTACCGGTAAGCATGTTTTCACAAGCATTATTGAATAATAGCCATTTTAAAGTAGGGTGATTCTGCCTTTTTACGCCGTCTAAAATATATGTCTTTCAAAATAAAGCAAAAACTTCATTAATTTTTTATAAAATATTAAATAAAATCCTATAAATATTAAGATAGAATAGAACTGTAACAATACTCCATGTACCAGTCTAAAGTCTAAACAGCTGGAAGTCACGTGATATTCATCACGCGATATAAACAACAAAATGGAAGGACGATTTTTCACACAATTTATTGAAGTTTTACAACAAACATGCAAACATTTATACAAAAACAAGCATCATAATACACTTTATTCATTTATAATTCGAATTAAGTCAATATATTACTCATATGAAGCGAGTAAATTACGAAAAAATTGTGTCGATGTCTGTTCGTCGTCAAGGTTTTCCTTCCCAGGGCCAGACATCGATTTTCTGCAAGGAACAAAAAAAGAGTTCTTTTTATTGTTTCCTTATATTGTACGCACCCCCCTTTCGGAAACCGTAAAAGTGGTAAAAAAACTGCGTACTATACAAGGTAAAATACGGTAATAAGCATATAGCATACAACGCATTTTATTGAAACCATAGAAACAAGCCAACTTTTGTTCGATTCAATCTCTCTAGTAAACGGCCGGTCTTGCGACTTTTTGAAACCCATAAAACTTAACGTTTTGGCTGGAAAAAAAAGAAGAGTAAAACATTACTTGTTACTTAAACCGCGCACCCCAACTTCAGCCACAGAATCTGGGGTAAAAAAGTGCGCGCTATATGCCAAGGAATACGGTATGAGTTTGTTAACTCTTAATTCGATGCTCCAGTTCTGGGGTTGGCCTGGCTTGTTAAAGCTGTTCATTATATATCTATAGAGTTTGGATTCTCAAATATGTAAGTTATATATAGAGAGGATCTTAAACGAGTTCCCATTTCATATCAGATTTATGAATCGAGTTATGAATTATTTTAATTTTAACGAGCCTTTTGGCGAGTTAAAATTAAAATAATTCATAACGAGTTTCATAATTCTTATATGGAATGGGAACGAGTTTAAGATCCTTTTTATCACATAACAATGCAATCAAAATAGTAAAAATTAAATCAGATGGACATAGAACCGCCACGACGTCAAACACACTTTAGCGCTAAAACGTCATAAAATATGTGACGTTGTAACGTCGCGTCTCACACATAACATTGCGTATAAAAGAGTTTGTGTTTTATCTCTTTACAAAATAGCAGTTTACACCAACTTTTTAACAAACCAACAACAATGTTTTGTATAACGTGCATTATTTTTTTAAGCTGTCACAAATAATAAGTTTATGACTCAGATCTGGGGGAATTTGTAATAAACAAGAGGCCCAAGACGCTCTACTTGTATGATGTGATTCAAAAACATAAACATGATAGAGGCCAACCCAAGAAACATGTTTCCTATATATAACTCTATGTAAACTTTGGGTTATCGTGGCGGCCATTTTGAATAATTTTGATTATTTGACGATAATGAAAAACACAAACTTGATAGAGGCCAACCCAAGGAACATGTATATGATATTTCACAAGAATAGAATAAGTGGTTTCGGAGATGTCGTTTGAAATTTCTTATATATTTGACCTATTTTTAGCCATGGCGGCCATCTTGGATGACTGGCGGCTGCGAAAAACATATATCTGAGAGGGACTATCCCAAATATCATTGTGATTTAAGTTTCATCAAAATCCTTCAAGTGGTTTCAGAGAAGATGTCATTTTTAACCTTTTCCTATATAACTCTATGTAAACTTTGAGTCGCCGTGGCGGCCATTTTGATTATTCGACGATAACGAAAAACACAAACTTGATAGAGGCCAACCCAAGGAACATGTAAATGATATATCAGTAGAATGAAATAAGCGGTTTCGGAGGAGATGTCGTTTGAAATTTCCTTAAATTTGACCTAGTTTTAGCCATGGCGGCCATCTTGAATGACTGGCGGCCGCGAAAAAAACACATATCTGAGAGGGACTATCCCAAATATCATTTGATTACATTTCATCAAAATCCTTCAAGCGGTTTCAGAAAAGATGTCATTTTTAACCTTTTCCTATATAACTATATGTAAACTTTGAGTCGCCGTGGCGGCCATTTTGATTATTCGACGATAACGAAAAACACAAACTTGATAGAGGCCAACCCAAGGAACATGTCAATGATATATCAGTAGAATGAAATAAGCGGTTTCGGAGGAGATGTCGTTTGAAATTTCCTTAAATTTGACCTAGTTTTAGCCATGGCGGCCATCTTGAATGACTGGCGGCCGCGAAAAAAACACATATCTGAGAGGGACTATCCCAAATACCATTTGATTACATTTCATCAAAATCCTTCAAGCGGTTTCAGAAAAGATGTCATTTTTAACCTTTTCCTATATAACTATATGTAAACTTTGAGTCGCCGTGGCGGCCATTTTGATTATTCGACGATAACGAAAAACACAAACTTGATAGAGGCCAACCCAAGGAACATGTCAATGATATATCAGTAGAATGAAATAAGCGGTTTTGGAGATGTCGTTTGAAATTTCCTTAAATTTGACCTAGTTTTAGCCATGGCGGCCATCTTGAATGACTGGCGGCCGCGAAAAAAACACAAATCTGAGAGGGACTATCCCAAATATCATCTGATTACATTTCATCAAAATCCTTCAAGCGGTTTCAGAAAAGATGTCATTTTTAACCTTTTCACAGAATACAATAATTGGGTAGTTCCTGCGACCATGCTGTGAATACCCACTCTCCCAAACAATAACCCAAGGAACATGTATATGATATTTCAGTAGAATGGAATAAGTGGTTTCGGAGGAGATGTCGTTTGAAATTTCCTTAAATTTGACCTAATTTTAGCCATGGCGACCATCTTGGATGACTGGCCGTCGCGAAAAACACAAATCTGAGAGGGGCCCTCCCAAGTAATATTGTGATGAAGTTTCATCAAAATCCTTCAAGCGGTTTCAGAGGAGATGTTGATTTTATAAAATTGCTAACAGACAGACGGACGACGGACGAAAAGTGATCGCATAAGCCCTCCCTTTCAGTTAATAAACTTGCGTAGTGTTACAGGTTTAACTCAACCAATCAAAATCGTTCCAGGTTGTATTACGCGTGTGTCATACAATAGAATATTAAATGGGTGTTCGACACTGCTAACAAGGGACGTTATGTGATAAAATTATATACCTCATCGTCAGTAGATTTAGAAACGGCGTACATCCGTTGTACTATTTGCACACTGATGGCAGGATAGGGACTTTAATCTTACCACAAATTTTACATTAACTATTCTCAGTTAATGAAGCTCACCTAGTTTGCAGTTCTCCTTGCTTAGACAACATTAGTAACTCGGAGTTCTGCAGTTCTGTAAGCCTCTTACTTAAATCTGACGGGGATCTGAAACAGAAGTCATACATGTGACTGGGATCTGAAACAGAAGTCATACATCTGACTGGGATCTGAAACAGAAGTCATACATGTGACTGGGTTCTGAAACAGAAGTCATACATCTGACTGGGTTCTGAAACAGAAGTTAAACATCTGATTGGGTTCTGAAACAGAAGTCATACATGTGACTGGGATCTGAAACAGAAGTCATACATCTGACTGGGTTCTGAAACAGAAGTCATACATCTGATTGGGTTCTGAAACAGAAGTCATACATGTGACTGGGATCTGAAACAGAAGTCATACATCTGACTGGGATCTGAAACAGAAGTCATACATCTGACTGGGATCTGAAACAGAAGTCATACATGTGACTGGGATCTGAAACAGAAGTTATACATCTGACGGGGATCTGAAACAGAAGTCATACATGTGACTGGGATCTGAAACAGAAGTCATACATCTGACTGGGATCTGAAACAGAAGTCATACATGTGACTGGGATCTGAAACAGAAGTTATACATCTGACGGGGATCTGAAACAGAAGTCATACATCTGACTGGGATCTGAAACAGAAGTCATACATCTGACTGGGATCTGAAACAGAAGTCATACATCTGACTGGGTTCTGAAACAGAAGTTATACATCTGACTAGGTTCTGAAACAGAAGTCATACATGTGACTGGGTTCTGAAACAGAAGTCATACATCTGACTGGGTTCTGAAACAGAAGTTATACATCTGATTGGGTTCTGAAACAGAAGTCATACATGTGACTGGGATCTGAAACAGAAGTCATACATCTGACTGGGTTCTGAAACAGAAGTCATACATCTGATTGGGTTCTGAAACAGAAGTCATACATGTGACTGGGATCTGAAACAGAAGTTATACATCTGACGGGGATCTGAAACAGAAGTCATACATGTGACTGGGATCTGAAACAGAAGTCATACATCTGACTGGGATCTGAAACAGAAGTCATACATCTGACTGGGATCTGAAACAGAAGTCATACATGTGACTGGGATCTGAAACAGAAGTCATACATCTGACTGGGATCTGAAACAGAAGTCATACATGTGACTGGGATCTGAAACAGAAGTCATACATCTGACTGGGATCTGAAACAGAAGTCATACATCTGACTAGGTTCTGAAACAGAAGCAGTGATTAGGATAGCCAAAAAGCTTTATGTGCCAATGGCCCCATATGCTAGAGTTTCAATGGGCCATTTGCGGTTCTAATGGGCCATGTTCAAATGTGTCATTCAGACATCAATCTTAGAAATAAAGAAACACGTAAAATCAACTAGGTACTTAGCCTCGGTCACCCGGCCCGCTTCTGATTTCTTCATTACGCTATGCTACCTGGGCCTGGGGGAAATACGTTTAAAATCGCCCTCTCGTTTTGGGCGATTTTGCCGAGATTTTGAGAGATTCAACGAGACTTTCAAAACACTAATTTGTAAATTAATTTCATAATAATTTCTTACTTTCAACTGTTGAGAAGCAGCATGTGATGTCAACAATGGTAACAGGTGCATCAACAATTGACGTTGTACGTTTATTTACATGACGTCACGCAAACGTCAACTTTATGCACGTTAAAAAAACGCGCGAATAAATTGGACTAATCGCTAGTGGGCGCTTTAATTGGCCTAATCTGCCCAGACCGATATCTGCAGGTAAGACATATGCATGATACGGTCTAGCTGGCCGAGACTACTAGGTACTTTGAAGGGACTCTTTACACACATATACTGTTACTATAGAACAAAGAAGGATTGGTAGAATAATTAATACAGATATATTGCATGTATCTTCAGTCATCTGTCTATCAATTTGTGTGGAGATCTATCATGCTATGGAGGGTGTGAATAGGATTCTCAAACACATCTTATTCCCATATGGCCTATATGAACAAATGTGTTTATGGCCTATATGAACAAATGTGTTTATGGCCTATATGAACAAATGTGTTTTGTTTCCCCATTTGTAATAGCTAAACGCAATGAGGCACAGTTCTTCTGATGTTAAACTGATTCAATTATATCTTATACAAAAGTTGTTTCTCCATCCGAAATTATGTACCTATCCAAACTACTATGATACCGCACATTTCCAGACAGAAAATACCGTCGAAAATTCAAAAGAAATATCACGATTTACAAACTTTTTTTCATGCATTACTTTGTTTTTATTGCCAAACAAAACTATAAATCGGACAGGAACTGAAACTGAATGTACAAATCGGACTGGGAACTGAAACAGAAGTTATAAACCTGATTGGGATCTGAAACAGAAGTTATAAACCTGATTGGGATCTGAAACAGAAGTTATAAAACTGATTCGGATCTGAAACATAAGTTATAAACCTGATTGGGATCTGAAACAGAAGTTATAAACCTGATTGGGATCTGAAACATAAGTTATAAAACTGACAGGGATCTGAAACTGAATGTATAAATTGGACTGGGAACTGAAACAGAAGTTATAAACCTGATTGGGATCTGAAACAGAAGTCATAAACCTGATTGGGATCTGAAACAGAAGTTATAAACCTGATTGGGAACTGAAACAGAAGTTATAAACCTGATTGGGATCTGAAACAGAAGTTATAAACCTGATTGGGAACTGAAACAGAAGTTATAAACCTGATTGGGATCTGAAACAGAAGTTATAAACCTGATTGGGAACTGAAACAGAAGTTATAAACCTGATTGGGATCTGAAACAGAAGTTATAAACCTGATTGGGATCTGAAACAGAAGTTATAAACCTGATTGGGATCTGAAACAGAAGTTATAAAACTGACAGGGATCTGAAACAGAGGTTATAGGACATTGGCAATGTGGCACACATCTATGTAAAATCACAGAATACAATAATTGGGTAGTTCCTGCGACCATGCTGTGAATACCCACTCTCCCAAACAATAACTGTAGGGGTGGAGGTCGGGATAGGCTACCCATGAATGCTACTTGATGTTTTCGACTCAAATAGTTTAGTCGGAGTTTTTGCCTGAGAGATCCTGATTCTACCAAATGCAATCAGATCCCCATAGCCTGTTTAACCAAGAATCACAATACAATGTTATTAGCAACTAGATATAATATATGATCAGTTGATAAAATAAACTGTGCCCAAATTACTCACTTTATTTTTGGACCTGATCTTTCTGCACTCTCCCATTTTTCTAGACGAGATTTCAGCTCCTGTAGGATGAAGAAGTAAAATACAGTATAACATTATATGCATCTTAAACCTAAATATTAGTTTAATAAAATCATTTACAATTGATATAAAACATGATAGGTGCCAGGAAATGCAGTGTCAAAGAGATATAATAAATAAAATGCAATAGTACTTTAAAGCCAGAATACATATTTGTTTTACCTAAACGGAGATATGATAAAAACTATGTGGAGAGTAATAGTGTGTAATGTCACATTTGTATTAAACCACCCAATATTCCCAGCCTTTAACTGAAACAACTCATTTGAAACCTACCCTCCAGTAAAAGGTTATGAAAACCTTTAACTATTTGTTAACATACACTGTGCTATAAATAAACCATTTAACCCTGCACTCTACATGTTTTCTGCTTAGCATAGACTTCATGAGCTACAAATAATAGTACATCAGTATAAATATGAGATTGAGGTATTGAAACAATTTATATCCTATAGTTTGCAAAGATTCTTTCTATTCTATTGACTGGATAGCGTAATTCCCGGCCAAAAAAATAAATAGGTATGTTTCCTATTCCTATTACATGCTATAAAAAAAATAGGGCAGGCCAGTAGGCATATTTTTTTTTTTTTTTTTTTTTGAGCAAGATATTGTGAGATTCTATTTATCTGAACGTTTCCCTGTGATTTTGTCAGTTTACCATAATACAAGACCATCCCAGTTAAATTACCCATTCCTGTTACAAATAATATTAAAGACACTTTGAGCCAGAAGACCTTTGTTTAACAATGCATTTTACTAATTAGTTTAATAGTTAATTAGCATCGCATTATTTACCTAAAAGAAAAACTTTAAACTCTGAATGTATCATACGACATTCCAGGCAAATCATATGGCTTACCTAAATATGTTCCACTTTTGCTGTGTAATTTGGTAATAATTTGCATATACCACCAGTATCCAGTGGATTAAATATAGAATGGTGTTATGTTTCACTTCCACGCTGTAAGCTATGTGATAAATCATTGTTCAGAACAAATTGAATAAAACAGTTTTTTTGCACAAAATGTTTTAGGGTCGGTCAGCCCCATAAAAATAGGGTCAGTCGTGCCACCGGAAACCGATATTTTTCATTTGGCCTAACTTAAAAGGCTTCTAATAACTGTTTCACTTTATATTTACTAAGCATATTCTGCCTTTAATATTTAATAATGACCTCAATATGAAAGGTGTTCATAATTAAACTGATGCAAAACTTTTTTATTTTTTATTTTACATGAATCAACTTTCTGAAATGGTAATACAGATATGAACTCAAGAGGTGCTTTTTCAATGTACTTACGTGTGTATCAGTCACTGTTATTTTTAATTTTATCAGTTAACAATCCAATGATAGTGTTTTTAAATTACTCTTAATGCATCACAACCCTTTGCAGTCTCAGCTGCACAAAACTGTCATAGAACAACATACCGAGATATATCTTTCTCCCATTTCTGCTCATGTGAGATAGGCAATTTCCTCATGTGAGATAACTCTATCTTACATGACATGTGACTTACGACGTCATGACGTTACGTCGTCGCCTTATTCTTGCGTTAATTCAGCAGTCATTTTATGCCAGTAATAAACACGTAATGGGAGAAAAATAATCCATCATGAGTGATTCATGTGAGATAGGGAAATCTCACCCTCGGGATCAGAATTCCAACCAGGCACTCTGCAGAGCCTCGTCACTGGTTACAATTCTAACCCCTCGGGTGAGATTTCTCTATCTCACATGGATACTCATGATGGATTCTTATATTCTGTTTTGTTGTTGCTTTTGTTTTTTTGCATGGACTGTCTTCAATAATAAATTGATATATATGTGTGTATGTGATCCCCTATCATGTTGGGTAATGTTGTAAACAGGCCAGGAGGTCAAGGTTATAACAGAGATTCTACTGACCTCATTGTCCATCAGAACCTTGGTATACTCCGACACTTTCTCTTCCATTCTCTCCATCTTCTTCTTCATAGAGTCGCGTTGCTCCTTGAGGAGTAGATTATTCTCCTGGATATCCCTGTAATTACATACCAACCAAGCAATGACATTCTCCTGGATATCCCTGTAATTACATACCAACCAAGCAATGACATTCTCCTGGATATCCCTGTAATTACATACCAACCAAGCAATGACATTCTCCTGGATATCCCTGTAATTACATACCAACCAAGCAATGACATTCTCCTGGATATCCCTGTAATTACATACCAACCAAGCAATGACATTCTCCTGGATATCCCTGTAATTACATACCAACCAAGCAATGACATTCTCCTGGATATCCCTGTAATTACATACCAACCAAGCAATGACATTCTCCTGGATATCCCTGTAATTACATACCAACCAAGCAATGACATTCTCCTGGATATCCCTGTAATTACATACCAACCAAGCAATGACATTCTCCTGGATATCCCTGTAATTACATACCAACCAAGCAATGACATTCTCCTGGATATCCCTGTAATTACATACCAACCAAGCAATGACATTCTCCTGGATATCCCTGTAATTACATACCAACCAAGCAATGACATTCTCCTGGATATCCCTGTAATTACATACCAACCAAGCAATGACATTCTCCTGGATATCCCTGTAATTACATACAAACCAAGCAATGACATTCTCCTGGATATCCCTGTAATTACATACCAACCAAGCAATGACATTCTCCTGTATATCCCTGTAATTACATACCAACCAAGCAATGACATTCTCCTGGATATCCCTGTAATTACATACCAACCAAGCAATGACATTCTCCTGGATATCCCTGTAATTACATACCAACCAAGCAATGACATTACGGGTTATTAATTCTTTAACAAATTGGGAAGTATGATCCAGGATTTGATCAAAATATATGTATAAGTACGAATGGTGTTTTACATCATTTTTAGCACATGTTAGGCAATATATGTCAGTTTTTTTGGTGGCAGAGGCAGACCACTCCAATTATCTTCGGTAGAAGCAGTACTGTATACCTCTCATCATCTGTAAAATTCGACACTTTCTCACTTGGTAAGTCGAGCTCCCAGTGGGATTTGAACCTGCAGCGATGAGATCCATAGGCTTTACTTTTAAAGTCCCTATCAACTGGCAAATTTTACAACAGAGGTACACCGTTTCTAAACCTACTGCCAATGAGTAACATATATATAACTTACAGATTTTGAGAATCCAACTCTATAAACAACTTTAACCAGCCTTGCTAAACCCGTGTTGAATTAAGAGTTACCAACTCATAATTAATTTTACGCATATTCAATCTCAGGAATTTTAAGAACCTGCGAATAATTTTGATCTGCACATATACATTATTATATGACCTGAACATCTGGATAGAGTTTTGATAAACAATTTTGTAGTGTAATTTTCCGTTATTTGGCGGGTCAGTTTCTTTAAGAAATGGTTATGGGCATAAACAAGTATGCAAGAAAGAAAAAGTAACCTGAGGTACTGGTTTTCATCCACCAACTTCTTGTTTTCCTTTTCCATCTCCTGGTACGTTGTCAGCTGTGATTTCATCGCCTTGGCAACAATAGTGTCTTCCTCCATTCGGGATATCTGTAACTCCAGGTCCTGTTGAAAAGAACATTTACCTGACATATAGGTATGTCTATATGTGTATGCTCGAGTTATTCATACATTTTACTCTAAGGAATGCCAGGTTTGGGATATATGCCTGTGCTATCCAGGTATTACTCTAAGGAATGGTTATGGATATATGCTCGAGTTATTCAAAGGTATTACCCTAAGGATGGTTTATATGGATATGTGCTTGTTTATTTAAAGGTATTACCCTAAGGAATGGTTATGGATATATGCTCAAGTTATTCAAAGGTATTACCCTAAGGAATGGTTTATATGGATATATGCCTGTGCTATCCAGGTATTACTCTAAGGAATGGTTATGGATATATGCTCGAGTTATTCAAAGGTTTTAATCTAAGGAATGGTTATGGATATATGCTTGAGTTATTCAAAGGTTTTAATCTAAGGAATGGTTATGGATATATGCTTGAATTATTCAAAGGTATTACCCTAAGGAATGATTTATATGGATATGTGCTTGAGTTATTCAAAGGTATTACCCTAAGGAATGGTTTATATGGATATATGCTTGAGTTATTCAAAGGTATTACCCTAAGGAATGATTTATATGGATATGTGCTTGAGTTATTCAAAGGTATTAATTACCCTAAGGAATGGTTTATATGGATATATGCTTGAGTTATTCAAAGGTATTACCCTAAGGAATGATTTATATGGATATATGCTTGAGTTATTCAAAGCTATTACTCTAAGGAATGGTTTATATGGATATATGCTTGAGTTATTCAAAGGTATTACCCTAAGGAATGATTTATATGGATATGTGCTTGAGTTATTCAAAGGTATTACTCTAAGGAATGTTTTATATGGATATATGCTTGAGTTATTCAAAGGTATTACCCTAAGGAATGGTTTATATGGATATATGCTTGAGTTATTCAAAGGTATTACCCTAAGGAATGATTTATATGGATATGTGCTTGAGTTATTCAAAGGTATTAATTACCCTAAGGAATGGTTTATATGGATATATGCTTGAGTTATTCAAAGGTATTACCCTAAGGAATGATTTATATGGATATATGCTTGAGTTATTCAAAGCTATTACTCTAAGGAATGGTTTATATGGATATATGCTTGAGTTATTCAAAGGTATTACCCTAAGGAATGATTTATATGGATATGTGCTTGAGTTATTCAAAGGTATTACCCTAAGGAATGTTTTATATGGATATATGCTTGAGTTATTCAAAGGTATTACCCTAAGGAATGATTTATATGGATATGTGCTTGAGTTATTCAAAGGTATTACCCTAAGGATATGCTCGAGTTATTCAAAGGCATTACTCTAAGGAATGGTTATGGATATATGCTTGAGTTATTCAAAGGGTTTACTCTAAGGAATGGTTTATTTGGATATATGCTTGAGTTATTCAAAGGTTTTACTCTAAGGAATGATTTATATGGATATGTGCTTGAGTTATTCAAAGGTATTACCCTAAGGATATGCTCGAGTTATTCAAAGGTATTACTCTAAGGAATGGTTATGGATATATGCTTGAGTTATTCAAAGGTTTTACTCTAAGGAATGGTTTATTTGGATATGTGCTTGAGTTATTCAAAGGTATTACCCTAAGGATATGCTCGAGTTATTCAAAGGTATTACTCTAAGGAATGGTTATGGATATATGCTTGAGTTATTCAAAGGTTTTACTCTAAGGAATGATTTATATGGATATGTGCTTGAGTTATATTCAAAGGTATTACCCTATGGATATGCTCGAGTTATTCAAAGGTATTACTCTAAGGAATGGTTATGGATATATGCTTGAGTTATTCAAAGGTTTTACTCTAAGGAATGGTTATGGATATATGCTTGAGTTATTCAAAGGTTTTACTCTAAGGAATGGTTTATTTGGATATGTGCTTGAGTTATTCAAAGGTATTACTCTAAGGAATGGTTATGGATATATGCTTGAGTTATCCATAGGTTTTACTCTAAGGAATGGTTTATATGGATATATGCTTGAGTTATTCAAAGGTTTTACTCTAAGGAATGATTTATATGGATATGTGCTTGAGTTATTCAAAGGCTTTACTCTAAGGAATGGTTTATTTGGATATGTGCTTGAGTTATTCAAAGGTTTTACTCTAAGGAATGGTTATGGATATATGTTTGAGTTATTCAAAGGTATTACCCTAAGGAATGGTTTATATGGATATGTGCTTGAGTTATTCAAAGGTATTACTCTAAGGAATGGTTATGGATATATGCTTGAGTTATCCATATGTTTTACCGTAAAAAATGCTGATGTATATATCTGCAACTCCAAAAGGTCCTTTTTATTTATATGTATACCTATTGACACACATTTCTAAAGAGAACTGGAAGACCAGGTTACCATCAACCACCATGTTTTATTCTAGTGATGGAAACCCAAGAGTTCTCCAGAGTTGGTACATTTTTGTATATTGGGGTTTATTGTTTCATGTATGAAGTAGCATTCATGAGAGCTGTAAAGGGAAATACAGCGATTCAATGATTTGACGTGGAAATAATACATTTCAGGACTTCAGGGAAGATTTGACTTGTCCAACCAAGCTTTCTCGTTAAATAGTGACATTATTATTATTAACTTTTAGTAAAATCGAACCTTAACTCTCTGTTCTGCCTGTGTTGTCTTCAGTCTGTATTCCTCACAGTCCTTCATCTGGTTGCTGATATCAGACGATCTCCTGAAGTGAGAACATGTTACAGTTATAATGAAACATCACAGTACTTTTGGTTGCTGATATCTGAGGATCTCCTGAAGTGAGAACATGTTCAACAGCAACTAAAACTATCACTGAAGGTAATGAATACCCTGCTTTTTTGCTCTAGCAGATGATGGGCAAAATCAAGAATAACAGAATACTCCAGTATTGCATGGCAATACATGATGTCCCCTACCTGTCAGATGTTTGACAGTAAATGTTTTTTGTTGGACCAGACCAAACAAAAGACTATGATTTAGACAAATAACAAAGTCATGCTACATTTCGCAATCTTAACAAAACAAGTTTGAGTACATAATCTTCCTTACAAATGTGTAAAGGATATACATCACTTTTTTTTCTTCTTTTTTTTTTTAAATCCAGTAAGTTTACAAACATATTACAAATATAATAAAACAAGTAATAAAAATACATACGCAAAGAAATTAACATCAATTTCAAGTCATGTATTAATATATAACTCTATTTGAAGGGAAGTAACTATCAAATATTTATTGAGTATAAAGATAGATGCAATAAGCTCCCTTATTCAGCTGTATAACTAACAACTGAATTCTGTTACCATAACAACCACAATTTTGGCCCTATCACCAAAATAAATCTCCATATTCTCCTCTACCTATGTAACAAGTTTTATTACAATATCTTTTATAGTTTTCAAGTTATAGCATGATCCTATTTTGTGTGCATTTTTAACTATTTTGTTGCCATAGCAACCACAATTTTGGCCATATCAACAAAATTAAATAATGTGCATAATCTCCTTAAGCCCCTCTACCATATGTAAACAGTTTCATGAAAATTTCTTTTATACTTTTTAAGTTATCGCAGGATCCAGTTTTCTGGACGGACAGACGTTTTTTTACTATCTTGTTGCCATTAGCAACCACAATTTTGGCCATATCAACAAATTAAATAATGTGCATAATCTCCTGATGCCCTTCTACCATATGTAAGAAGCTTCATGAAAATATCTTTTATACTTTTAAGTTAGCGCAGGATCCAGTGTGGAAAAGTCAAACAAAGGGCCATAATTCTGTAATAAATTCGGCAATCAATGGTGGGTGATGTAGAGGGACATAAGTTCATTAGTTGTTACGAGTAGATAAAGTTTCGGAACAATCCATTTAAAAGTGTTTGAGATATGCAAGTATTAAAAATGTGTTCCGCGCCGCAACGGGATGCGTTGCGACAGGACAAAATGAATGATGATGGGTGATGCACAGGGATATAAGTTCATCATTTGTTATGAGTATCTGAAGTTTGGGAACAATCCATTCAAAAGTGTTTGAGATATGCAAGTATTAAAAATGTGTTACGCGATGCGACGCGACAGGACAAAATGAATGATGGGTGATACAGAGGGACATAAGTACCATCTTGCTACACCCTTTCTCAGAGATGATTTAATTTATCTCCTAAAATCCCTCCAGTGATTTATTTACAGTGATTTTCAAGTCAAATATTCATTTTTTTCTATAAAAATTCATTTGTTTTCGATTATTTTCAATAGACTGACTCTCACTGATTTTGGCATTTTGATGGAAACTGGCACATACAAACAAGTTTGTAGATAAAACACTGGAGACCCTTATAGACCAGTGGCATCATTACTAAAATGGTGAATATAGTTATGTATATCAGTTATGTACATAAGTTTGCTTAAGAAAGCATAATGTATGAAGGAGCACAGAGTAACAACACATATTATCTATTTCAGAAAAACGTTATTTCTATAATACAGCAATGGTTCATTTCTCTTACACTCAACTATTTTGGGGAGCCTTATTTCTATATTTACATGCACTTCATAATTTCTGTTGAACTAGAAGGGTGTTCCACGTAACACTTGTGTCGCCTGCCGTGTGCTTATTTCAGCAAGTACAATCAGTTATAAGCCTAGTTAGGTAGCAAATTTTAGGAAAATGGGCATAACTCTGGGAAAAAAAGTTTTATGAAAATGGGCATAACTCTGAAAAAATGAAAGTCAGAGTTATTGGACATGTGTAACAACATTCCTTGGGTTAAGATGAAGGTGTGTGTGAAGTGCGAACATAGCTCAAATATTTTTCAAGCTATGGCATAGGTTAATTTGCACATTAAAGCGTGACGGACGGACGGACGGATCACAACGACGACGGACGTCAGACGGACGACGTCAAAGTGATCCTTAAGTGTCTGCCATGCTAAGCAGGCGATACAAAAAAGTGTCTAATTCAAATAAACTTCACTTTCAAGTAGGGTGGAGCTACTGCGCATTCACTCACTGTGTCTCAATAGAAAATAGCTATTCCACTGTCTGAAAATACACTGGCGGTAGTTGTCTCTCTTGAACATTTTTCATTATCATTGGTACTATATCAACAGGAAAATAATGTATTTGCGAGAAAATAAAGGAATGTACACACAGACCTACAGACAAACATTACATGTATACACATACTTCAGTTGTAACTTGAGCTGAGCCTTGGTCTCATCAAGCTCACATTTACATATCTTGAGCTCTGTATCGTTCCTCATCAGCTCACTCCTCAGCTGTGTCATCCTCTCCCAACTCTGGTCCTTCTCCTGAAATACCCAAGCTCTTTCTGCTAGAAAAAATGTACCATATTTCCACTGATGACAGGGCCTCTCCTGATAGAAGTGCCCGCCACCTTTTTTAAAAAAAGAAAAATAATCTTCAAAATTTAATACATTTTCGATCATTTATATAAAAAAAAAACGCCATCTTTTTTTTTAAAAGTAAAAAATATCTTCAAAATTCAATAAATATTCGATCTTTAGTATCCAAAAATAGAAACCACAAAATTCAATAAACGATCGATCTTTCGATTAACCCTCGTAAAAGTATACTTTTTTATATAAAGAATTGACATTTTGCATAGCACCCGAGCGATACTAGATATAGGGTATAAAGAGCTGAAGTTTTACACTATTTTACATACATATACATGAAATGTTACAACAAGTAGGAGATGAATTAAATGTTGTTGAATGGCTAATCGATACATTGTTTAGGTTATTTAGAGCAATCCCAGGGAGAGGATTCGTTTGTATGGTGTTTTACGTCATTTTCAACACATGTAATGTTATATATGATGGTCAAATTTTTTTTGTGGTGGAGGCTGACCACCCACTTTTCCTGGGTAGAACCAGTACTGTACACCTCCCGCCATCCGCAAGAATCGACACTTCCTCACTTACAAGTCGATCTCCCAGTGGGATTCGAAGCCGCAGTGGTGAGAGGCAAATGTTTACAACACAACATCGTTAACCATTCGGCCAAGGAGACAGGGGAAGGATGCACAAGAATCTGGGAACCTGCTCTTCTCTTACTGACGAATAGATAATGAACAATGAAGTGATGCTTATTCTGGGAGTGTTTAGGTGCAAAACAAAATTGTGTCGCATTCTGGCTTACACTTCTTTACAGAGTACAGTGAAAGAGCTTGATAAGCTAGGGATTGGTGACCATTAATAAAGAAACTCTGTCAAAATCTGTTCTATGTTTTCGAGAAGAAAATTTTAAGGTTCCGACGTTTTATAATGATAGTGGCCATCTTGGTAGTCGCATTTGACCTTATTTTAACAAATTTAACAACCACTGACGTAGTAATGATCAGTAGTGAAAACTGCCCAAGAAGTTTCTGAGAATAAGTCATTTAAAGCAAAAGTTAAAGCTGAAAGAACACCGGATGAACACCGGATGAACACTGGATGAACACCTAATGAACACCGGATGATGTCAGATTAAGAGTGATCTCAATTGCTCACCTTTGAGCCTGGGTTCATGTGAGCTAAATATAGCCAAGTAATTAGTTGCAAATGTCAATTCTCTCTATCCAGGCTCATGATGCTACTAATAAAATTAAGCTAGGATATCATCATTGTCACCATCATCATTGTCATCATCATCATCATCATCATCATCCACATCATCGTCATCATCATCATCCAAATCATCGTCATCATCATTAATTGCTTCCAACAATCATAGGTATAATCAATGAGTACCTGTTGTAGATCATCTGACAGCTGTATTTTCTCCTTCTGTAAGGCGAGTATTTGTTCCTCATACTTCTTCCTCTGTTTCTCTGCCTCCTTCTGACATTCCGCGAGACTTTCCCTGCCCTGGGTCTCCTTGTCTGTCATAAACTTCAACTGACTCCACAGATCAGACATCTTCTGCGACTCACGCTATCATTAAAAAAGTGAACGTAAGTCTTTATGTTCAATAAAGTTATTTGGTAATGTAAAGTATTGTGTGGTTATTCAGCAGAATCACCATATTTTTTTCAGTCAAGGGCAGTTACTTTTGAACTGACGACCAAATCTTGGCAAGATGACTGCTGATAAATGTGCCATCCACATGTGTGGCTCATAGCTGACAAATGTTGCAAACATAATATTTTCTCCATTATGCCCCTTTTTCTGAAAACTTTCAAGTCTATCACTAACAAAATCCTCATATTACAGTCAAACTTTGGTAACTCAAACGTTGATTCCTCGAATACCATCGGCAACATGAGCACATACTCCTGTCCCGGCACAACTCCTATATACTTCAAAGTAATTTACCCTTGGTCATTTGAATATTATTCTCATTTTCCAACCCAGGCTTGAACCAAAGAACCATTTACGTGTGATAATAACCATTTAAAGCCCGGTGTGATTCTCCGTTTAATGTTAATTTGTGTGAACTTTATTTTATTAAAAATTATGATCAGTAAAACAGATTTGATTTTCTTATAAAATAAAGTTGTTGATTGATTTTAACCATGTTTGTATATTCTAATGAATTATATTCAACTCATTATTCTGACTTCCGGTTTGTATGAATTGCGCTATTTTTCTAAATAAATATTTGGGGCCCCGAAATATTTTTCCACTTTTTAAAAAAAAAAATACTTTTAAATGTTGTTTCTCAGTTGACCATCCACATGTCAATCAAACATGTTCTTGATGTAAATTTAGTATTAAATGAAACACTTATAAAAAATATTTTTCCCAAATTTCCCCCACTTTGATGGTCCACCAATCCCCTAAAACCTAATTGAATGTTGTTTAATGGCTCATCAACACAGTATAGGTTATTTAGAGCCGCCCCAGAGAGAGGGGAAGGATACATAGGAATCCGGGAACTGTGCCCTACTCTTATTATCGAATAGATTCCTATGGTTCTTTAACGTGCTTGGAGGATAGACCGATACACGGGACCGCCGGGTTTACGTCCCCATCCGACAGACGAGGCTAAGGGAAAGTCTCTTCCCAAGAACGCACCGTCGAAACTCAGTGGCACCACCGAGGATTGAACGCGGGACCTCCAGTTAAAAATCAATGACTGCGCCACGCACATAAAAACACACGGAAAACAAACGCAATTTTACAGTTTTTCTTGTGTTTTCCTGGTAATAATTACATTTAAATACAGTTGTTATTCGGTTTAAACAAACATGCAAACAAATAAGGACATATTGGGAAAGATTAATTGCATACATAAGATGCACCGTTTTCGACGTTACACAAATTTCGGATAGATGATTTTCTTTTATGTTGCCAACTCGAACCCAACAATTTCTCGAACATATTCTTATGGTTCCCGTGACTTTAACTGAATATACAAAGAACAGCATCCAAATGGTATACTTACTGCACGCTCACTTTGTAAAGATGACAGTTCTTTTTCCTGATCCAGTTTGATACGCTTGCAGGACGTCTCCATCGTGTGGATTTTGGACTCCAGTCTCATTATTTGGGTTTTGGCCGCAATAAATTCTCCCTCCTTTAATTTATACTGTTTCTCTTTTTCTAGAAAATACAAATGTTTTTACATTAATCATCATTTGGAACATTAACAGTTTCCACATTAATCATCATTTGAAACATTAACTATTTCCACATTAATCATTATTTGGAACATTAACAGTTTCCTATAATACATAATTATAAGTTAGGAAATACCTTCTTCGGGTCTTCTATTGTATGTTCACAGTGTAATTTATTTTGCAGGTTTATTGCATGCCTTTTTTTTTAACAATTTATTACAGAAACAATGTATTTAAACAATTCTAAGCACTCCCTTTAATCTCTTTTTCCATCCATTTTTTTTTTTTTAAAGTTCACATTTTGTTTTCCCATTTATTATATTAATATTTTATGGCTATATATCATGTGCATAAATCAACACAATACAAACCAAGAAGAGCCTGGACAGAGATGGAACCCGAGTCATTTGATGTGTTTCTATAGCTCAGATCTCTGATATCATCAAGACTGAAAGCCGCCACCCCACGACTCTCGTCGTGGTCCTGTACAAACTGATCAAAATCTCGTTTCATACGAATCAGACTGGTGTTGTCATCGAGGTACGCCATGTTTCACCAGCTTGGGTCAGTCTGGAAGGAATTGTACAATGTTGTAGGCTGAGAAGATTGATTTATGTAATAGTTTGTAATATCTGACAGGTAGATTGATGTAGCATAGTGCAGGTGGTTAGCTCAGACTAACAACAGAATGACAATATGAGGTCCTGGATTCAAGCCCCGGTACAGCTGCACATTTTTCCAGACCTTTGGCATTTGGCAATCCCGGCAGGACCTTGACTAGAAAAACTCCTAATCTCGTCCATGCAATTCTGCCTCTGCCAGGAAAATGAGGGACGAATTCCAGTATGTATGGAAAGTATGTCATGGTTTTAAGATGGAGCGAGACTCTCAGTTTATCTTGTCAGTCCTGACAGTATCAACAAATGCTACATTGAACATATCAGAACTATGGCCATGAGTAGATTTTTGCCAAATATATCTTTCTGAGATATAAGAGCCCATTAGTGACAAATGACCATTGGATCATGGTGGGTTCAACACAATAACTCAAAGCTCCATGCAATATCAGGAGTAGTACTGTAGCCATTATTCAGTTCTCTCCCTTTATATATTTGTTTATTTGAAAGATAAGAGTCGCATGGCGGGCCAATTGTGAACCCAGGTTCATGGTGGGGGGTATAAATTCAGTTCAGCACCTTACCCGATGATACAGGCAAAGTATCAGAAGCTACTCATAACTTTATCATCCTGGTATTTTGCTACAAATTTCCGAGATATTGAGATATTCAGTTGGTGAATACATATACATGTAATGGATATTGGCTTGCTCATACTTTCTCCTCAGTAGCTACATGTATATGACAAAATGTTTAACCTTTAACCATAATTTAAATTAATCATATCCAAAAGACTAGATAAGGGACAAAATTGGCCCCCAATATTGAAAGTTTTAATGCACAAGTTTTGAATATCTAATTTAGCTACAAATGAACTGAATCAATATTAAAACTCATTACAAGTATGTTTGAAGGTTTTAAATGAGTTTAAGAGCCTCACAAACAAGGCCTTTTCTTTCAAAAAATGACATTTTGTTCATTTTCAGCAGTTTTCGATCAGTTTTTGGTCTTGGAAATACAGAGTGCACCCTCTAGCACAGCTGATTTTTTGTTGAAACAGGTACTTGATAGGGATGCATCATCAGCCAAAAAGCTGTGTGTGCTCGGAGGTGCGCTCTATATTTTTAGGATCAAAGTCTTGCCCAGAAAGGCCCAAAATCTACAAAATCTAACAAAATATACCGTTTTTTGAGACCCTATTAATTCTTCTAGATAAATAAAATAAATAAAAATATATTTTGAAGATAGAATATGATCAGTTTACTTCAATATGCACAACAGATTATATGTAAATATTATTTTGTTGCATTTTGAATATATTGGGGGCCAAAATACCCCCTTATCATACCTTGCCCTTTGTGTTTTGAAATCAGAGACAAGAGGCCCAAGTGGGCCTGTGGACGCTCTACTTGCCAAAGATAAAGTTTATGTATAAGGGGACATAACTCTTTCAAAAATCATTCAACTGGAACATGGTGATGACATACGCAACTAGGCTTGGTACTGATCATCCCTGCCAAGTTTTGTTGAAATCCAGCCAGAGGTTCCAGAGAACTAGTTTGTACCAAGTGTATTAAAACCGGTCAAAACTCTGCCAAAATTAATTCAACCACAACATGGCAATGACAGGTGCAAATAGGCTTGGTACTGATCATGCCCACCAAGATTCGACAAAGTTTGTCTATTAAAACCTTTAAAGGGCAATAACTTCAACCGGAATATGTCGAAGATATGCACAACTAATCTTGATATTGATTATCCTTGGCAAGTTTCGTTGAAATCCAGTCAGGGGTTCAGGAGAACTAGCCCGGAAAATGTTTGCGTATCAAAAACATTTAAAGGGCCATAACTCCGCCAAAAATCTGTAAACCGGAACACAATGATGACATGTGCTACTAGGCTTGATACTGATCATCTCTGCAAAGTTTCGTTGAAATCTGGCAAGGGGTTCAGGAGAACTAGTTCAGACAAAGTTTGTGTATTAAACCTTTAAAGGGCCATAACTGCCTAAAAATCGTTCAATCGGAACATGGCGATTATTTGCACAACTAGACCAGGAACTGATCATCCCTAAAAAGTTTAGTTTAAATCCGGCCAGGGGTTCAGGAGAATTAGTCAGGACAAATCTTATGTATTAAAACCTTTAAAGGACCATAACTCCGCCAAAATCATTCAACCGGAACACCGGTGACAATATGAACAACTAGGCTTGTCCCTGATCATCCCTGAAAAGTTTCAATGAAATCCGGCCAAATGAAGGCCCTTTGAGGCTTTCGTCTTAATGAGCACAAAATATAGCATATTTTAGAAAATCAAGCCATAACTGTCAATGTAAATGGTCCAAGCTGGCTGGTTTTCGAAACTCTTCGAGCTTTCGTTGATATTAACAATCTGATAATGTTTGGTAAAGATCTGATGAAAAATGAATGCTCTATCAACTTAACAAGGCAAAATATAGCATTTTCAACTAAATCAAGGGCCATAACTCTGCTGTTGCTGGTCCGAACTGGTGGTTTTCAAACTTGTCCCGAGCTTTCACTGATATTAACAATCTATTACAGTTTGGTAAAGATCGGATGAATAATGAAGGCCCTATCGTCTTAACGATGCAAAATATAGCATTTTTAACTAATTCAAGGGTCATAACTCAGCTCTTACTGGTCTGATCTGGCTGGTTTTCGAACTTGTCCGAGCTTTCATTGATATTAACAATCTGTTAAAGTTTGGTAAAGATCAGATGAAAAATGAAGCCCTATCGTCTTAACGAGGTAGAAGTTAACGGACGGATGGACAGACGATGGACGACACACCATCCCATACGCTAAAGCTTTTATGATGTTTTACGTAATTTTCAACACATGTAAGGTTATATATGACGGTCAATTCTTTGTGGCGGAGGTCACTAGCCACTTTTCCTGGGTAGAACCAGTACTGTACACCTGCCATCCGTAAGAATCGACACTTCCTCACTTACAATTCGAGCTCCCATTGGGATTCGAACCCGCAACAGTGAGAGGCCGGTGAGAGGCCGGTGACAGGCGAAGGTTTGTAAAGCTTTTAATGTAAAGCTTTTAATATAATGATCACTACAAATGCTTTTATACGAGGGTCATTCAATAAGTTCTGTCACTAACACGTTTTAACAAGTATGTGCT